>BHFT01060246.1:0-25732 GCA_004320025.1 Laticauda laticaudata
CTGGAAGCATCCTAGGACTCATAGCAGTTCCATAGGACTCATAGCAGTTCGGGTACTATGATGGAACAAGGTACCACCTGGTCAAGGACTAGGTGATCAGCAGAAAGAAGCACATCCCCACTACCCAAAAAAGAGCTAGATGTAAGAACATTCTCTGGAAGCTGACTTTGATTACAACATTTCTTTGGCTTTCTAAAGCCAAGGGAAAACATCGATGAAAAATATTTTATCATGAAAAACCTTAGAGAAAAAGCATTTGGAGATGCTCAGACACATGTTCCTTTCTGATAATTTTATTTTCCTTTTTTTATCTTTAACTTTTCTTGTAAATCTATAGACAAGAAGTGCAATATTGGTTTATTTTTAATTCCATGTTACTTGATTTTCCTTACTTTTGTATATGTATTTTTATTATTTAGATGGGAAAGTTCTTTAACATTACTCAGAAATTTACCAAGGAGAACAGTTCGATTTTTTTTTCTAACCGACTTTAAGATACTGTATCTACAAGATACCAAGAGACAGTTACTTAGTGGGGTTTTTAAGTACTGGAGCACATAACACATGACAGGTCACTAGAAGACAAAATCATGAAGCTGTGTCTTACTTGCTTTTCCCATGTCATGCAGGGGAATTTGCTGGAGAAAATAAATTGTTGGAAGAATTACTGATTTTTACCAGGCCAGTGGTTTGAAACCAGGCCATGAAAGAACACCATCACTGAACACCATCAAAGCTGATACCCATCAAGAGCACAGAAAAACTCAAAAAAGTTGTGTAAGATCTGAAGACATGGAGAGACCTGGCCCATAAAATAGAACTCAACTGAATAGATAATATAGTCAGAGGGGATTTTAAAGTGATTGTAGCTTCTTGGATCCAGTATGCATTTCTGTTGTGAGGTATTGATGTCACACGAAACAATAATCTGAATGGAATTCTTTAGGAAATATCTGCATATTTTTATCTTAGAATTTGCTCTTGTGGATCTGGAACTCTTCACTTCCTGGAATGAAGGAGGAATGCCAAAATATTTTCAGAACAAGCCCCCTGCTGGGTGAAACCAAGTAAAACACTTTATCTGGAATAGCTAATTAAATGACACTTTCTTAATTTAGTCCTGCTTAAAACAGTTGTGCCAGTAAGTAGAAAATTCTTCCAAAACTTCACATACTTTGCAACTCAAGACATTTAAAACCTAAACCTGTGTGCTTGTTAGGCAACTGATGACGTATGAGATTTTTTGAAAGTTTTTAGCTGTTAAAAACCTTATCTGGCACTGTTTTCCCTTGTTCTGTTCTTAGAAATTTATTTTTATTGTTAAGGAAGTTATTTTTTATTGTTCTTGTGTTTACTTTTCAGGTTTTGGCTAGATCCTTTACTCCCAAATTCATGTCCACTGTTTGGATCGCAATCTTAGCCTGACTTTCAAGTTACAGGCGTGGAATATAGTATTGAAAAATCTGAATAAATGTGCCTGGGGTTGTGTGGCAGAAGCGGATAATGTTCTTTTTTTTTTTTCCCATATTCTAGTAGAATTTGCACACTGGCCNATAATGTTCTTTTTTTTTTTCCCATATTCTAGTAGAATTTGCACACTGGCCTCAATCACTTTGGAAAGAAAATCACACAGAACTCTTGCAAAAGCTCCCAGATATTCATAGTTTATGTGATATTATTCTCCTGAGCCTGTTTGTACTTATTTTTCTCACAGTGTTTTCACTTTCAGTCCTGTTTCTAAGAGTACTGTAGATGCTTTGCCAATAATGTATAATTGGCAAGAACAGACCAAAAAGAATGCCTCATGAATTAAGAGCTCTGTTTGCAAATTACTTTGACCTGTACTGAGTGGTCAGGACAAGCATCACCATACTTCAAGCCTAGGTTTTTTTAAAAAAAAAACACCTGTCAATAGTTTTATGTAAAAAAAATTAATTTATTGACTAAAAGTCATATTCCACCTGACAATTTTATTAATTTTCAAGATAAAATATATTATCCACAAATGAAACAGGAGGAAAGGACTTTCAAAAAGTAAAATAGAAAAACACAAAATCAATGAATACCACAAAAAACTACTATAAAAAGCAACCCAGTGATGGACTTCCTTTTTTGCTGAGATATAGCCCCCAATGAATTCTATAAACTCAGTATCAGGGCTCTGCTTAACATATAGATGTGCTGTGTGGTGCTGACTTCTCCTCATACCACTGAAAAGGTATCAGCTTTTAAAGTTTTTATGAAATTTTTCAAGTGTGCTTTTGAATTATGTCTCATTAGTTAAATGTTTCCAGTCAGAATGTATAGGTATCTTCATGGAGGCATTATTTAAAAGAAGATGAAAATGTCTAATGTATATTTTAATACCTTAGTGAATAAAACCAAGGGCAATAAGTAAGCATTTCTTCCAGGGGAAAAAAAAAAAGCAGTAAAAGACTGGCAGATAGAATATACCAAGTGCCAGAGGAAGCTTTTAGGATGTGAGCCTTCCCAGACAATTAAGTCTTCTTTGCACATTAGATTCAGCCTATATGAACTGGAAGCATTCACAAATAAACTAGGGAATGTAAAACATATTTTCCTCTTGGGTTTTCAAATATTTGTGACTAGCTCTTGTTCTAAGTACCATTCCCTGTTCCTGTTGCTCTCAAAAGCTGACAA
Organism: Laticauda laticaudata; assembly: GCA_004320025.1. Classification (NCBI taxonomy): domain Eukaryota; kingdom Metazoa; phylum Chordata; class Lepidosauria; order Squamata; family Elapidae; genus Laticauda; species Laticauda laticaudata. The sequence continues at coordinate 2,662 of BHFT01060246.1, forward strand.
TTAAGGGATAGCATTCCTCAAGCTATTTCAACCTATTGCACATGACAACAGCCCTAAAATTTGCTGTCTAGCTTCTCCTTAAGTATCTTAGATGAATGTGAAACTACATCTCATGAGGCATTAAGATTCTTAACCTAATGTTAAGCTGAAACGACTTCCTTACCATAAAGAACACTAGGCAGCCATTTTCTGTATGACAACCTTTAAGTTTTATTTATTTTGTTGTTTTCAATAATTCATAATAAACATTTTTTCCATGCCATAGGATGATGATTGGTCATTTTTCGAAAGTACTCAAGTTAGATAATATCCTGCCAAAGTGATATTGCTGAATTGGACATATATGATGGAGCTAATGCCAGATTCACATTATACTGCTATTTATGAAATGTAGAATTTGATTAGCATATTACTGCAATTGTTATTTTCAGCATTTGAACCACAAATGATGGCTTGGATTTTTTACCTTGATCCAGTAAGATGACTTGATCCTTTCATAAGCATCTATACCAAGGTTTTAATAGTAAAGGATGCTTTGACTGCATCCTTTTGTTTAATAGCTAATTTGAAGAAGAGGTTTGTAAATTATGAAAACTACATCACTAATTATTATTTAGCTGTTTCTACAAAATTAATTATTCTGTTGCTCTTTGGATTCATTAATAAAGGCCACATAATCAAGACATTTATGAATAAAACTGAAATTTATGATTATTTAACAAGAGGTCCTATTGAATTCAGAGGAATTTACTTCTGAGGCAATAGAGATAAGAACTGCTGTGGAAGCCTCTTAGTTGCTAGTAAAATGAAAATCATTCTCTAAAGTCACTAACAATTTCTAGTAATAGAAATTTACAAGTAAATTTGTAGATATGTTATTTTATAATCTATTACACCAAATCAATGGCGTTATCTACCCATGTATTTAGCTATCATGTTACATATGTGTCAGAGTCTGAAGAATTTTCGGCCAACCCTGGAGACAGACAACAAAAAATAGTTTGACATATTGGGATTTAACACAAAAGTGTTGTACATGAACAGGATGATTGAAAATGCTAAGATTGACAATAATGTGCTTCAGCGTATCTTTACTTATTGGAAGACAATTAAATAGTAAGCAATGCAATATACCATAATCATCAGTCTGTTACTTTTAGAAATAGTCAAATTATTTTTTTCATGTAGTCAAACTATCATAGAAGGGGCAACATTTTGGTGTCTGGAAGGATTACACTTAATGTTTTCTTTAGATTGGAGAGGACTAAAACAATTTTGTGAAGTGTAAGCAAGTTCACTGGGAGGAAATGATTATTTTCTGGGGGAGAGTTAGGCACAGGCTAAGAGGGTTTTGCTGCTCTTTTTTTATCTTTGTTAAGATTACCACGCTTATTAGCCACTACATATCTTGTGTTTTCTGTCTCAAATTTCCAAGAAACTGTTTCAAAATAATTTTCAGTAACTACACAGCTGAAATTCAACTTCAACTTCAACAATGTAATTGAAAAGAGCTCCTAGAGCTAAGAAAAGAGGGGAGGGGAGGGGAGGAAAGGAGAGGAGAAGAGAGGAGAAGAGAGGAGAGGAAAATCTTGCACAGATTACCCACCTCTAATTTAAGACAATAGAAATACTGTTTTAGGAAAAAAAGGCATTTCTTTCCTGCATCAGACCAAAAATATTCCATATTACTTTCCTATGGATCACATACAATTGCCACATAGATTTCATTTTAGGTCAAAAATGTTCTAAAGAAGATGCTAAGAAAAGGAGTATTTTGACTAGTTTTTAAGCAAATTTGTATCTCCCCTCTATAGGGAAGTGTTTTGGTGATCATGAAATAGCTGTATTGGATTCTATCAAGGAACAAATGTTGAATGATACAGATGCACATAGAAATAAACAGATTTCAAAGTAGTTACATGAATATTATTATGCCTAGTCCTGTGCTTTTAGCAGCAATATAATTTGCAAAAAAAAAAAAGATAAGGGTTCCATTTTCCACTACAAATTAAACTGCCATTAAAAGCCAAATTACAGGATATAGTTCAGAAGTGTGTAACTCTACAGTTACACTGCAGAGTTCTGCAGGAAGGATAGCAAACAAACACCTCCAACTTTGCAGTCTAGAGAGATCATTGCCAGCCCAAATGGTTTCATTCTTAAAGTGAAAAATTGCACAAAGACTTTTTCTCCTTCCCAAGTAGTTCACAAGAATACTTAAAGATTGAATTAAAGCACAATTTTTTAACTTTTATATTCCAGAAAATCAGCCACCTGCAATGCTACCTGTGTCATTCTGCCCTACCTTTGCCTAAATTATCCTTATACTTTTGAAAATTGCCAAACAAACCAGTGTTTGGAAGCTCAGAAGAAGACAGATGGGGATAGATCTTAGGAGTCATATAAATAGCTGCAGTGAAACAAGATGAAAGACATCCAAGTGCGAGAAATTCATTCACTCAGAAAAATTATAATGATACTGAAAATCTACATATAACCTCTATATTAGTGTTCCAGCTGTTTAAAGCACTGAAAATAACATTCTTGCTATTTCTAAACTATAGAGTTGAAATCCTTTTGATGATCTGTTTGTGTCATATTGCCTGTGTAACAATAAAATCTGCCTTCTTTTTCTATGCTGTAATTTACTACCTAGTTTGACAAACAATTAAGGTATGAGGAATTTTATTCTATTAATCACCAGTAGCTGCCCTTTTCAGAAAACTGATTCTTTCTCCAAGTATCCTGATGCATCATTTGGTAAAACATACATTCAACTATATGTTTGTATCATCAGAAAATTTCCTCGCCTCCCTTAAGATAAAATACTATGACACAAAAAGGTCTGCATACTCTTAACTTCTTTCTAGAAGAATACTTCCATGTTTTAGAAGTTTTTGTTATGCAATATTCCTATGTCAGTGCCTCCAGTTGGACTAATTTGATCTGAGCTGAGACATTTCCCATAAATATCTCATTAATGCATTTATTTAACTTTCCTATTATTTATCATCTACTGCTTTAAAAATAAGTAACAAAGTTAACAAATAAACTGTTCAGGTATGCAGCAGAGAGAATAATGTGGCCAGGCATAGTTGGAGCACTGATTGTCAAATAATTTATATTGTATCTAGACAAATAGGAATGGGATAAAAGGAAGCGTCTTAGCCAGTTTTGCTTTTTTTTTCTTTGTAAAAAGGAAGGCGGGAAGGGGAAATAAAAGTACTAAATGAGCAAAACCAAATAATAACTGTTTTAATGGTGTGGGGCAATGCTGGAAACTTCTCCTTTAACATATCCTGTCATAATGTAACTATATTAGTGGCAACTTGAAGTAGTAGTGGTACTGAAAATTCCGTATTTAATGTTTAATTTTAATTTCTGTACCATTTAAACCACTGAATCTAACCATTTCCTTAGTGAAGGAATCCACATTAAAGCATACCAGATTCTGGGCTTTAAAACATCTAGCAAATAGCAAACTGCCATTTCTCTGGGTCATCAGTTCTATTCGCATGACTTTTAAATCCAGGAAATATATGAAAACAAGGTTATAATGAAGTTGAAAGCATACATTAAGAGTAATAATTCAAAATGTCATATTGTTCATGAAATTCAATACACTGAATACTTGAACTTAGTACTGACATATCACTTACCATTATTCTTTATATAACCACACATTACTATTTCAGAATTAGAAAAAAAAATAAATGTCCAAACATAAATTTTCAGGCAAGATGGAAAAATATTTGTATGTTTTTCTATAATAATTCCTTTGTTTATAAATCTATGTGGTATATGCAGAGTATGGACTATTTATTGGCCCTAATCCTAATATTTATTAAGAGAGAAATCTATTTACTTTTTTTAATTTCCAAAAATATAATTTCAAGAGTTCTGTTTTCTGTCATGACAAATTGAGCAATTTCTTTTGATTTCAGAGAGCAAGGAAACACACATACCACAACCTATGTATGCATATTTGTATTCACCAAATCAGCTTTATAATCATCCAGACTATATAAAGACTATCTTCTTTCTAGTTTAATTTCAGAAACTTCAAATATTGATTCCAGTATCCCTAAGAAATACTGGCTTAGATTTAATGACAAAATGCTGCCCGGTGTGGTATATTTACCTCATTTCAGGGATAGATTAGATAATGGGTAGAAAAGTCAAGGCTTAACTAAGACCAATTGAATCCTGATTCTTGATGGCTGCCTTGGGCTTATAAGGAACAACAATGGTATTTATTTTTTATGCTTCCACATGCTTGGTGTTGGTTGCTGCAGTTTATCTGGAAAATTCATGCTATTCCAATGAATTGCCATCTAGTCAACATTTAAAGGTAAGCTAGCATCTCTTCTAAAGATCCATGCAAGACTACCTGACACAGATAAATATCTATCCTTTGATAAAATTATCTCAGTTATAGCAGAAGATTCTCCCACTATACTGAACGTGGTCTTTACTCGGGTATGATGCTAGGCTTGGGTTTAAGCTCTGAGAAGAACTCCTGGAGAGAGGATAAATTACTTGCTTCCCCAACCACCACTCCACAACCCAGAACACTTTTTCTATCTGAGCAGATCCCGGAGATGGCTCTTCACTTTTTCTGCAGTAGCCCAGGAAAACCTTTGAGAAGTAGCATCTCCTTTTTACCAGAAGCCTAATTCTGAGGCCTGAGCCCCCAACCTCCAGTTCTCTTTTCTGGACCAGCTCTCTACAGTTGCTTTTCAAGAGGCTCCAATGTTACTTCTATTATCTCCACCCCCGAGACAGGTGGAACCTCCCTTTCTTTAAGGAAGGTGCATAATTAGTCAGCCAGTCTGAACTTACTCTGTTCATAACCTAATGAGCATTTTAATATTGATAGCACACACTGGGATAATTTGGTGGGATAACATAGCCATATATTACAAAGAGCCATCATACAGAGGAGGCATCTCTTTTTGCCAAGGGAGGCTCCCTTGTTATTTTAACCTATTATTTTCAAATGATTTGGAATTATTTCACATCATTTTTCTAAACTATAAAAAGCCACTGAGGTTGCCAGTTTACAAATGTCTATTATTTGTAAGAACAAAGAATAATCTTTTTACATAAAGACATCACTATTTCTATACTTTTGATGCACATTGCTTCATTCTTTAAAAATGCTGAATTTACTATTTATTATATAACCACTGAACTAAACAGCTATTGAAATAGATGTGTCAGCTGTTGTGTCTGTCTGAATCGAAATAACCTTATAGGGCTACTTCTTTGACATAGAGATGTATAATATGGCATACTTGCAGCAGCTGCTCATTCTATAATTCACTGCTGAAGATACCAAAATCTCAGTTTATGTATTCAAAAAGATATCCATGTAGATTGTTATAGATTGTTCCTTGAGGATCATGAAGCTTAAACTTTGGAAATGTTTGATATCCATGAAAAGTGCTAAATTTAAAGCCCAAACAAATATGCAGTCTGCATTTGTTCATTTGTAATTAGTGACAGCTCAGCATTTGTGAGAATGGGTTATAGATAGATGACATCTCCTACTTTTCAAGCATCGTTAATTATGTGTATGTCCAAAGAACCATTCTGTGCATCTTCCACACACCCCCTCTGTTTCTCTTCCAGACCAGTGTACAGAATAGACTAGAGCATTACTCTGGTCTTTCTATGGGGCATTTTTATACATCTGCCTGGCACAGGTGGCACAATTCCTTTCTCAGCCTCACCTTGAAAAGCACATGGAAATCTAAATTACTGTCATTGCCTGGATCAGTCCTAGGCACGTTTTTCAGCCCCAGTGAAGGTGGGGCAGCTGTGGATGCAGACCTGGCCAAATACTGTAAAGCAGCAGAGCCACCCCAAGGTTTGGTCAATAGGGATTTTGTCTGGGAGATCCTAGATCGACCGAAGCTTCAGAAGGAGAGAGTGAATGCTCAGAGGTCCAGACAGTCAAAGCAACCAGCAACAGTTCTGTCTTCTTGCAGACCTCGACCATTCTTGACTATTATCTCGAGCTGCTTGCCATGCAGGCAGCCACCCCAATTCTTTGTCTTCCTCGCCTGGCCCCAAAGCCCCACAGACGCTCTCCCCATACTTTGCCCGAAAGGAGGAAACCGCCCAGGGAAATCACCAGGAGGGAAGTCACCCTACCGCCTTGGCCTTTCGGGCAGCCCTGCGGTTCCAAGGAGGCGAAGAACCGGGTGGTTTTCGCCCAGGGCTCCCCCTGCCCGCCCTTGGCCTTCCCGGTGGCAAGAACTTGGCTGATTCGATCCAAAAGCCGCGCTCCAGAGAAACGAGCATGGGGCAGCCGTCCGGAGCGTCCTGCGGGAGGGCAAAACGTGGCGACTTACCGGTTGATAGAGGAGACGCTGGGGACCGTGTCGTTGTCGCAGATGCCCTCGGCCAGGAGCCGGTCGCGGATCTCCCAGGCAAACATGGTGGGGTTCTGCCTTTTGTACTCGGCGATTTTATCCACTACTTTCGGGGTAGCGACCTTCGGCTTGGAACCGCCGATCACGCCGGGTTTGATGCTCCCGGTCTCGTAATACCTGCGGGGGGCAGAGCCCGGCTCAGCGGCGCTCCCATAGCCGCATCTCGATCCCCGCCACCTCCCCGCCAGCACCTCGCGACCCTCCCGCTCTCCTGCCCGGGCCACGCGTTTCGAAGGCCCGGCTCCCCCGCCTTCGCGCTCGGCCACTCTTGCCTTGCCCGGGCCGGCCAGGCCCTAGTAGGGCTCAAACGGCTGAAAGGCCGGAAAGGGACCGAGGTCAGAGAAGGCCGCCTAGCCTTCGGGGACTCTTCTTCTCCGGCCTCGGGCCCGGCTCTGCCCCCCCGGCCGTCGGTCTCTTTGGCGGCCCCGGCTGGCCGGCTCCCCACTCCCATCCTAGCTGAGCTCTCTGAAGGCGGCGGCGGCGGCGGCGGCAGCGGCGCGCGGCCGGGTTCCTGCTGACCTGCGGCTGGAGAGAAAGCAGGGCCCGGCCTGGCTTAGCTGGGAGGCGGGGAGGGGATGCTTGCCGGCTGGTCTCACCGCAAGCGGGGCGGCGCTCGGTTTGTTCCCGGGCTCGTCGGGCTTTTCCCCCTCTTTGCGAACCCACCGTAGGTCCCTGTGTCGAGACAGGCCAGACAAAAGAAAGCGGCAGGAAGGAGCGGGGTGGGGGCTCGTCGGGCCCGGGCAGGGCGAGGGACCCCCGAGGGGCAGCCGAGCAGGAGACATCCCCCCCCCCCNCCCCCCCCCCCGTCCCCTCCCGCCGCCGCCGCCGCCGCCCGCTCATACCTGCCCAGGATCTTGCTGACGCAGCCGTGGCTGACCCGTAGCTGCCGGGAGATGTCGCAAGGCCGAACGCCCTGGTGAGCCAGCTCCACGATTCTCTGCCGTACCACGTCCGGTAGAGGCCTGCCGTTTACAAACACCCCCCCGAGCTGGTTGACACCCCCGTGCCCTGCTGGGGAGAGAGAACGGAAAGACAGAAAAGCAGGCGAGCGGGGCGGGGAGGGGAAGAAAGACGAGAGAAAGGCATTAGTCGGGGCAGTTCGGCTGAGCTGGAAGCCGGATTGGGGTGAGGGTCACTCTGCCAGCACTTCTGGGCCCAAGAGGTGGCGGGGGCGGCGGGGGGGGAAAGAGTCCCTTTGCCGCTTGACGCAGACCCTCTTTCCAGTCTGAGGGCGCTTCTCCTCCGCCTTCCTGCCCCCAGGGCCCAGCAGCCCGGCGAGACTGAGGCTGCCAAGTGGGACCCGCGAGCTGGTCGCGCCCCTCGAGGGAATCGACCGTCTAAAAACGAAATCCAAAGACTCGTTTCCCCGTTAATGAAACGGTTCTCTTTTATTTACTTTCCACCAAGCTACTACGATCTGTTGTTGCTTTTAACATTATTACCTCTCGTTTTCAGGGAATTTTTTTCCCAGCTATTAAACCAGCGGCGGCGATGGTTTGATTTCATTTGATTTTAAGTCTTTTTCAAACATTCTAAAAGATTCTCTTCGGACAACCCTCAACATCTTTCTGATTATTTAGCTAAAATCTAGTCAGATTGAGGTGGAGAAGCAAGAATTTCAGGAAGGCGATTTTAATCCGATTTTACTCGTGCCCAGCACCGAGAAGCGGAGTCTCTTCTGTTCTCAGTTTCTTCGCTTTTGATTATTCAACCCAGTTAACCCCGCGACCTCCATTTCGGCTGATCTACGAATGAAATCTGTAGCGCTGCTGCTCTGGAAGGGAAACAGGTCCCAAGGCGGTTTCGATCTCCAGATATCTCAACGGCTACAAGAGTGGGCCAAGCAGATGGATCCAAGAGAAACCTCGCCGACACCCAAACCTTCCCGGAGACAACCCACCTGAGCTTTCTTTCCGACGGGAGTAGTTGAACCGGATTCGGAGGCTGGCTGAAAAATGACCTGTTTGCATTTTTGCCAGTCTCTCTCTCTCTCTCTCTCTCTCTCTCTCTCTCTCACTCACTTACCAATTCCCATTGTGATACTGACTTATGGTCTCTGAACTTAGTGAAGCTCTTCTTGCCCTCTATCGATCCCAATCCTTTGGCAAATTAAGTTTTTTCATCTCCTTTCTAGCGGTAGCCGTTCAAGGATGCTGAACCGTCATCCTTGCGTCAGGTTCGTGGCTGTTTATCAGCATGGATTGGAACCACGAATGTGCTTCGCCCCTCATCAACTACCACGGGTTTTTGTGCTTAGTGTCAGAAAAGTGGAAATTGGTGGGAGTTTCGGATCACCTTTCTTACCTCTCGAAGTTATCTGCTTATTTCCTTCTTTTATCTGATTTGCCTTTTGCAGATGTTGCCTCTAAAGTTACAAGCCGGCAAGCAATTTCTCCAAGACTTCAATTCTGAATAATTCAAAGCACCTTTGATAACTCACATTACAGAGTATTAAAAGGCAACAGATGCAAAAAGATCACGGAATTAATAATTCAGAGTATTGCACCTGCTTCTTCCTAACCAGAGCATCGCACCTTGCTTGGTTTCCAACCCTATTTCTGTTCCTGGCCTTTCTTTGTATTAAATGGAAGATATACTTCATAAGAAATACATTTTCTCCATTAAAAAAAAAATGTAGAATGTGCTAAAGATAAGTTACTTTTATTTTAGTTTTAACTGGGGGCTCCAATCTGAAAATCCGTCTGCAAATCTGATCTAATTTCCAGCTGAATTAAAGCTAGAACTAGTCAGTTTTGTTCCTTTAGTGATGAACAAGATATGAAATAAGGTGAGCCATTCTACATAATGTTATTTTTTTTAATCATGGAAGTTTTTAGAAAAATAAAGCTTCCCAATGTTAAAAAATGCAGTTTGTTGGTATATAACGTCATCCCAGATTTTCCAACCTCCAAAATATTTTTAAATTTTAACAGATCAACTTTCGTTTCTTTATAAGCCTGTTGTTAACTAAGGCAAACTAAAAGTCAGGGATGTCAAAGTTAGCTTGTTATATGCTTTGTTGCAATCGCCTCTTCTATTTTTATTTCAAAGTTCAAAACCCGAAATTGATTCTCTCTTTCTTTGTTTTTGTTTTAAATACAGTAATGCGTGGGGGAGGGAACCAGCCTGATGGAGATTCTGGATTTTCCACCCGTTTTCCTGGCATTTTTATTTCTTATGAATCAATAATTCCTGCATCTATGAATTTTAAACTGCAGGGCAAGGTTGGGAAAATATGAATCAAAAACAAAATCGGCCATGCACCCAAATTTCCATAAATGCAGCATAATTTATATTTTCGACCTTGAAATATGTTTCTCTCCCCCCCCCCCCCCCCCCAAAGAAATAAACGCCTACAAATCGCGGTTTGTTCCTCCGCCGGGGCTGCCTTCGGAGGAGCGAAGGAAAGAAAGAAAGGTCGAGGAGGCAGCAAGACTGCCACTTCGACTCCCCTCACGCCGGAGCCTTGCCGCGGGCGTTCCGGGAGGCCTCTTCGGGACCGAGACTTCCCGGGGGAATTTGTGAAGGAGCCGCGCCGGTTTCAGGATCGGGAGTCCCCGAGTCCTCACTGCCTTTCTGGCAGATCCAAGCAGCGAGCGGCTTTCACTTCGGCGGGGCGGTCGGGCCCCAGCAGGAAGACCGTGGGAAAGCCCGAACTTTCTACTGGGCAGCGGGATTCAGGAGACAGCCGCCGGGCGGGGAAAGGAAGGCTGCGGCCGGTACTCACGGTGCATCGCGGAGAAGGGGTCTGCTTTGCAGTGCATATCCATGGGGAGGCACAGGAAAGGGAAGAAGTCGGCTGAAGCCGCCGTTTCGCCTCGGAGGTTCGACTTCAGGACTTGGGGGAGAATCAGAAGAACAAGCCGTGGAAGCCCGGCCGGCGGGCCTCGGGGAGTCTCCTTGCCCTCAGCCCGCTGCTGGCCGAGCGAGGGGAAGTTATGCCCGCCGCAGCGTTCACACGATCCCCGACTGGCTGTCTAAGGGGGGGCCGAAGCATGGCATGGCGGGGTCCCTGCAAGGTGGCGGCGTTGGCGGCTTTCCTTCCCGGGCCGGGTCGGCTAAGCTGAAGTTGGCGCGCTGTGGCCAGTCCGAGCAGGCGGGCGCTTCCTCCCCAGGCAGCCTTCTCCGCCTCTGTAGCTCCAGGTTCCTTGGCGACGGTGGAGGACTCCTTCTGCTCCGGCCAGACTTTTGGCCTCCTCCTCCTCCTCCTCCTCCTCCTCCTCCTCCTCCTCCTCCTCCTCCTCCTCCTCCCCCTCTTGCCTTCCTGGCGAATTTGCGCCAAGGTGGGGATGTGCTTGCCACGAGCTTTGCCTGGAGAATGGAGCTGCCGCCGCTAGTGCCCGTCTCTCTAAAAGCGGCAAAGCCCCCTCCAGATCGCACCCGGCTCGTAGACACACACACACACACACACACACACACCTCCACCCCTCCCTCCCTCCCTCCCTCCCCCGCGCGCCGGGCCGGGAGATGGATGACTTGTCAGACAAAGGCAGTAGATTCCAACACTCGCGGATTCGCCAAAGCGCAGCGCCCCATCCCCGACCAGTGGCTCCCTGGCTCGGCCCAGGCGATCCTCCAGCCACCCCCGCGAAGGATGTCCGTCCGGGTCTCGGGCTGGCGGGAGCCGGGACATCCGCCCATCCACGGCAGACCCGTTCCTGGGCAGCCCGAGAACACCTGGTTGCTCCGGGATCCCTGCTCTCGCCTCGCTACTTGGTTGGCCGGGGAGGGGGGGGGAAATGGGCGGCTTCCATCTTTCAGACGCCGCGGCGATGGCAGTGGGACCTTCCCCGCCACCTTGGTGTGTGGCGGTAAACTCAGATCCTCCGCCGCCATCATCACGCCTTCCCATACGCCAGGCCTTTCGCGTCCAAAAGAAGCTTGGGAAGAGAGGTCCTCTCCATCAGAGCCCTGACCTCGCGGCGTAGTCACAACCCGGCCGGTCGCTCCCGCTCCCGCTTCGGAGATGCGTCTTATACACGCTCCGCGCAAAGAACCGCCGCGACATCCGTAAACGGCGCCGTTTGAAATCAGGCCTTCTTGGAAGTCCCCCAGACTCACCTTGGAGGAAAGAGACGGCTGCGGATCGCTACAGGCCGAATTTCCTTCCGAGAAAAGGGAACAATCGGCTTCAAGGTCCGGCCTAGGGGCTGCCGGTTGTGGCGCCGAGCTGGTCCGAAGGGACAGGAAGGAAGGGAAGGAAAACCACTCTCGGGGACTTTCTTTTGTAGTGCCAAACCCAAGTAAGTCCCATATAGCTGGACGCTCCATATAAGGGGGTGGGGGTTATATCCATCAATGGGTACCTCAGATTTTCCTAAGAAAATGCATTAAAACGCACGCTTGCCTGCCTTTCTACTTCATTCTGTCAAAGCCAGAACTTAACCCCACTTATTTTGCGATTTCAACTGTCTCCAGGAATAACTTTGTATGTGTGTTTTACGTTTACTATGCATAAAAGAGATTTCGTATCGATTGCAAAACGAAGTAAAGTGTTTTTCACTTCCGAGAAATGTTCAGGGAACGAAAGAGTCACCCTCTTTCGAAGAGCCTGCGGCAAATCAATAAACTCCCTGCCATTTGCTCCTCAACGCGGTTTTTCGTCCTTTCCAGGTAACGGGGTAGTGGCAGGAGGCGAAATGAAACTCCGGTTTTCTCCCTTCCCCCCCCCCCCCCCCCNCCCCCCCCCCCCCACCGCCCCACCGCCTCACTTTGCTTAAATCTTCTTGCCTCTCCACTCCACCAACAGAAAGTCTCAGGTTCACAGCCAGCTGCGCCTCTTCGCGTGGAATATTTCTCGGGATGACATCAATCAGAGTGACACTTCCCTCTGTCTCTCGCCTGCCCACTTTGGGGGCCCTACAGGCTCCGACAGCTAGGCAGACTGCCTTTCAGCAGAGCCTGCGTGGCGAAATGCCACCGCCGCAAATGATTATTTTGCTGCTGCGCCACGGCTGGTTATTATGTTATCCTGTCCTGCCGGAGGGGGTGTGTGACTGGGCCGGTCTCAATGCCCAACGCATTGGCCCTTGTGCTTGGATCAAGCGGTCCATTTACGGGGCTGAGAGATGCAGAGGTGGGTGGCGAAAAGAGTTCTCCTCTTTTGACATTGGCCAGGAAGTCTTCACGAAAATCATATCTTGGAGACGCACACAGTCCACAAATTCACACGTGCACAGAGACATGTTTTTCTGACCTCCTTCCACCAGCCACCCCTCAACCCTTATTGTTTGGGCCCAGCGCAGGTGCGGCAGCGGCAGCCGAAGCGATAGGTCGGTGAAGGAATTATCCCCCCTCCGGGGCGGAGCTGGAATCCTGAGGGGGCAGAGGCGTGTGGGACGGGAAACCCTATTCCGGACGCAGGTGGACGGAAGGTTTCCTCCACTCCACTAAGTTCTGGACAACAGAGATTGTTCCAAGCGACACCTACAGAGGGCGTTGGATAGTTTGCTACTTCTCGTTAAATTTCGGGAAAAGTTTCAAACTAAACCGGATTCTAAATGAATCTTCAGTTCAGGAGCTTTGATAATCCCCTCTCCCGAAGCTGAGCCATCTTTCTTCTTCTTTCTTTTTTCTTCTTCTTCTTCTTCTTCCTCCTCCTCCTTTTTTTTTCTTTTTAGAAGTTTGTATTTGAGCGAGGTATCAAACACAATCACACTCTCTGTCTTCCCAACCCAAGATCTTTTCCCAATCTATTTCAAGAGGACCCTGCTCTCGTCTGAACTGTGCCAGAAAATGAAATTAATCGGTCACTGAAGTTCATCCCTGTTTTTTCCACCGGGCAGAGCCTTTGCACTCTACCTGGTAATACCTGGACCATCAGGATTATTCTGGCCAAAATCCTCAACCAACGCCTATCACAGAACTCCAGCAACTGCTTCTGGCCTCAGCCGATCAACCTCAGTACAAGCCGCTTTCTCTGCCTCCTGTCCCGGCTGCCCCACATCGGGCCTCCTGCCCGGGGACTCCTGGCTGAGTGCTTTCCATTCCCGAATCAACCCGCTTAGCCCTAGGCACGCCCCGATATAAGTTGATGGCAGTCGCACTGAAAGAGCCTCGCGGGCGGGTCTTCCTAGCCAAGAAGGGTCGAAATGCGCGTGGTGGGATAGACAAGTGAGGGCATGCTTCTTTAAGGAAGGATGGATTTTGAAGAGCGAATCAAAGCAAGCGGGTTGACTGCTTACGTTGGAACTGCTGAAATCTTCTGGAAGTATTTCATAAAATTAAATACGGTTACACCTTTATCAAAAGCAATCCATCTTGAGATTAAAAAACAAAATAAAAGATATCATAAAAAAGACGTCTAGGGTTACCATCTTTGTTGATGGAAAAGTATAGAAATCCCTGTGTAAATAGAAGCCTCTAATCTCAGTTCACCTCCCCAAATTATCACCTCTTCCTGAGCAGGACTTCCTGGAGGAATTGCTTTGTCAACAGTCAAATCTACCCAACAATTTCTATCAGCCCGAGGGCGGGGGGGGGGTGTTTGTGGGGGAGCGACACAATGCTAATTCCTCAAGCAGGATCCCTGAACTCGCTTCTCCTGGTTCTCTCCTTCCTCTAGCCCAAAGAGAGGGAACGAAGGGATTTCAATCACTATAAAGAATTCCCTCCCCCGCTGCCCTCCCCTCCTTCCTCTGTTATCTTTCGGAAAACTCCCCAAGCCCAACTCGCGGCTGGTCAAGCTTGGCTGCTCCCGCTAGTTTTACTTTAAATGAATCTTTTTCAAAGAGGGTCTCTTGCCCCCGCTTATTCATTCTCTCTCCCCCCCACACACACACACACCTTCCAACTCGGAGCATTTACACTTCAAAAGCGGCACCGGCGTCTCTGCGGAAATTTGGAGAGGGGAAAAAATAAACTTTTGGGAGGTTGGGAAGATAGCAATCTATGCATTGATTTCATTACCTCAACTCCCCAACTGACCAAGCAAAGCGAACTCACTGATCTCATTCCCCCGCCCCAACTAATATGAACTCTCAGCCCTCCCTGGACTCTACGGACAATGTGGTTTCTCTTCCTTCCGGAAAATCTTGCATTTTTTCTTCGACCTGGGATTGAGAACAAGTAGCCCATAGCTGTTTCTGGGTGCCTCGGCCGTTTTTCTGAGTCCTCCAGTTATGTTTGGGACCGAGACAGGTCTACTAATTCAGCAGACTCCATTGCTGCCGATTACTTGCTCTGTTCTGATAAGGGAGCAGAAACACAAACTGCCGCATTTTACACAGCCAAGGATGCTTTCAGACCAAAGGGAATGCAGGGGCAGTGCCTTTTCCTTCCATATTGTTAAATCGGCTTTCTCTCTCTCTCAGTCCCCCTATCATTACCACGCAATCTACTTGGGGAGTCTCCTAGGGGTAGAAGACCTTCACTATAGCTGTGACAACAGGATGGCGTCGCAAATGCTCTCATTTGGAAGTAGAGAGAGTTCGGCTGGGACATAAGCAGGACCGTCCGTTCCTGGGTAGGCCGAAGTGCCACTAGGAGTAAAGAGCAAGAGGGCAGCGCAAAGAATTTTCCGGGGAAATGGCGGAGGGAGCAGACGATCAAGAGACGAGCATCCATCCCGGCCAGCTCGTGCCGCCGCCTAAACCGTGCCAGGAAGCAACAGCCCGAGAAGGGAGCTGAGGAATCCAGGAGAACCTCTCAGTGCAAGGGTCCAAGTGACGCCCCACGCGCGGCCCACCAACACTTCCGCTTTCAAGCGTGAATAAATAGTTCCGGCTCAAGTGCTCAAACTTAATGGATAGGGCGTCCCTGGCGCGTCTTTTCCGCGACGCACAGGCAGTTTAGACCAAGGGCGTTGTAGTCGGCCTGAAGCCCAGATCTGTCCCTTCCTTCTCTGGTCCTCCCCCACCCCACCCGTCACTTTTGGGGATGAGGCTTCTGGTACAATATGGAGCCCCGCGGGCTGCAATTTCATACTCCTCCTCCTTCTCCTTCATTCTCTACAGGAAAGCGAAGCTTTCCTTGGGCACTTAGCAAGGCGAGGGAAAAGGAAAAGCAGACGGGCCAGGCTGAGGGCCTCCCGCAGTTGTTGGCTTTTTCCTGCGCTGCATTTGTTTGCCTGCCAAGCTAAGCAGCCCACGTGCGCTGCTCTTTATTCGGGCACCGGCACTTTAACCTCTTTTTCTTGACAAGAGCGCGTTTGCTAGAAAACTCAGACAAGTCGGAGACCTTTTACAGCCTCGTTTGAGTTGAGGGGAAGCCAACAATAGGTCGGAGACTAAGGAGGGCAACTGCAGAGCGAGCGAGCGAGCCCAGCTTGCTTGCTCTAGGGCCAAATGCGCTCCTGCCAGAAAATGGGAGGTCTGCCCCACGCGGTGGTGCCTGCCTGTCTCCTCCCGCCGTGCCTCGGTCTTTGCCCCAGAAAAGCCAGAGGGCTTGCGGGAAAAGCCACAACTTCAACTAAAGTTTAGAAATGGCTAGACGTCTGTAAGGATAGTGCTGGAATCTGTAGGTGCGCACTTTGTGGAATGAAAGATAATCTGAATTAGAGAGGCTAAAGTTGCTCATACTCATCGCGGCGGCTTGATTAGGCGCGATTAACTGGGGGTATGAGGTCTTATAGTTAGGAAGCTGTCGGAATTAGTAGAAATGGAGGTATATTAGGCCCCAAATCTTTGGATCCAACAAATAACCGATCTCCTAGCACACACAATATGTTTCTTTGTGTTTGGGGAAGCGCACTGGCATCTGGTTGGAAATTAGGCCTTATACGCCATTTCCTCCCTACTGGATATAGTTTGGAGTTCTCTAATTTCTTCACAAAATTTTCAATTAATGAATTAAAAGCTTAGTAAAGCCTCGTTTTAATCAGCAGTAATGGAAGATTCCCCCTCCCCCAACCATTTCTCCCCCACCTCCTTTCATCCAAGGTTGGCGTTCCGTGGCCTGGGGGCTTTTTGCAAACATTTGGATTTACAGACGTAGCAAGCAAATTGTTCCTGATAGCCTCTCGCTGCAAGGTCCTCATAAAACTCAGACCAAACTGTGTGGAAAGTGCTATGGATCAGCAAAACGCCTCGAGTTTGCCCGTTGTGGAAAATTCTCTGGAAAATTCAGGAATAAACTGAGCTAAAGGAAGGGGTGAGGATTTTGAAACAAGGCATCCTTAAAAGAAAGGTTTCAAAAGACAGGAAGCTTCTCCTTATCCTAAACCTAAGCAGCGCCCAGAAGTCAAGTGGACAAAAGTTTCTCTGCGAACTTCATAGCTTACTTATACTTACTTAATTTCATAGGCTCCTGACAAAGTAGCATAATTAATCTAATTATTTTTTACTTTCCCTCTCTCTTTTCTAAATCTTTCTTATTTCATCTGGACAGTTTCCAGGAATGAGAATATTTGTCTGCATAGGAAAAAAATCCTGCTACTCTATATTTGATTTCTTTTCATGATTGTGATATTTTTGTTTGAAATGTAACAAGCACATTCTCAAAATATCTTATGAATATTTCCTTACTTTAAATTACATTGGCAATTTATTTCAACTGAATGAAGTAACTTTACTGAAAAAAAAATGAAGGGCATAAAAGTTATCGTTTGACAATGAAGTTCATGCCCACAAAGAATGATCAGTACTGCCTTTATGCATTGCTTTGTCTAAGCAGTAAACTGTCAAAGTCTTACTTGCCATAGCAAAAGACCTCTTTTCCATATTCCAAAAGGAAAATCACTTTCTGTCTTGCAAGTTAACCCTCCCAGTGTGTAATAAGCTTGCATTGGCCAGGAGACAGAAGAGCCAAAGAAAGTTTATTTTCCTTCTTAAATGACAATGACCATTGTGTTACAAATTGTTCTTGCTTTGTATAAAATCTGGAAACCACTACATCTCAGAATTAAATCTGTTATGGTCCACCTGACTTTGGCAAGAACTATTATGGGGTGGGGGTGGGGAGGGAGAGAGAAATGAGTATGGGGAACCAGAAAATATCAGCAGCCAAAGGGAGAATGAAGCACTAAAATTCAGCCCAAGGAAAGGAGCCTGGTATCTGGTGCTGCCCAGAACTAATCCACCAAGCAAAACTTTTTTTCAGTTAAGTGAACTTCAGAAATGTTTTTTTTTTTTTAAATGGATTATAGAGGGTATCCAAAACAATTATATAACAAAACGCTTATGGATTAGCAGATTCAGGACCTTGAGTTATTATGTATGCATGTGTCGTGCAATTCCTCAATCAAACCATGCCTCATAAAAAGGGTAAAGGAGAATTCTCTAGTTAAAGTTAGAGTAATTTGCAAGTGAAAATTGTTCCAGATGGACGAAAAATAAAATTTGTGGACAATTGCAAGTCCTGGCACCTCCACCTGGGTTAGGGATTACAAGAGAGCCAGGGGCGATCCCAGTGAAGCTCTGAGAGTTTCTTGGAGTCAAGCGAGCGCGGAAGGACCGGGATGCGGGCGGCGGCAGCAGGACCCTTCCAGGCGCACCGGCCGCTTCTCTCTCAACTAGAAGCGAGAGAAAGCGAAAGACCACGAAGCTGGGAGAAAGCAGCCTGATCACCCCAGCACTCCCCTCCCTCACCCGCCCGTCCGCCGGGTTTTTCCGGGTCCTTTGTGGTTTCCCGGCTTCGTTCAGACTTCGCTCCGTGCTTCAGCCGCCGGAGGCCTCGAGCGTCTCCAACAGGGACGCCGGCAAGCAAGCGGGAGCCGACTTCCCGCTTTGACACCGGCTCTGCTCTCCCGATTCGAGAAGTTCACGACTGCCGGCCTGGGCAAACTTTGCTCCACAATTCGTTCAAGCGGGTTCAGGGTAAGCTGCTGGGAGAAACACTTCACTGGGGGACCTCTTTCATCTCAAAGAGGAAGAAACTTGAGTTCTTTGAAAATGGCAGGATTTGCTCAGAATGAGTTGGTTCAATTGGCCGGATTCGTTGTTGATTAATATCTGGAGAGAAAGGGGGGGGGGGGANAAGGGGGGGGGGGGAAGAGAGAAATGCTTTTGGACTTTCGACTATTTGAAAACTTTCCGTGCAGTAATCTCCGAGTGGCGATTTGCGCGCTTTTCATAGCTGGCCCTTCTGAAATAGGGAAGGCAGTAGAGAATTGACTGCATATTTTTGTCCAGCCAAATTTATGAGCGATGTTTAAAATGAAAATAAATGCTCGCAATTTGTTGAAATCGGTTTGAGCAGTCGGTTAATAAGAGGATCAGGACGTCTTTAGAAGACTTATTTTGTTTTCTAAGGTAGGAGGAAAAGTATTGTTGAATATGTAAAGAACATTTCTTTTGCGCCTACACCAGAATACGGCGATCATCGTAATGCTGTACAGTCGTCGTCAAGGCCAAGGAAAATTTCTCAGGAGAGCTGGAAACACAGGTTTTCTTCAGGCAGAATGTGTGCAGAAAGGCTAGAGGGAAGGGAAGGGTTAGAAACAACATTCTAAGACGTACAATTACAAAGAAGGCAAATCGATCTAAAGCCGCTTTAGTTCTCTGCGCACCGAAATCCCTCTCTCGCTCTCATAACGCTCCTCACCTCGTTAACCTCCATCCCCCCCCCCTTTACATACCGGTATTAGAGGGCTAGTGCGGAGCACCCTAAAGAGCGTCCCTGGTTTGCTTTTCCACTTTCTGTCGATAGCATCCCTCTACCTGAGTTGGCTGCCCGCCCGCCCCTATGTCGGGGTTTCTATCCAAGGGAATAGGGCAGCATTTCTGCTCTACTAATTCCATAATGCTCTGGAAGCCTCCCCACCCCACCCCATTTTCATTTTTTTACCCCTAAAAGAGGGGAGGAGAAGACCCGCAATAGCCGCCTGATTTTTGCCTCCTTCCTGTGGCCGACAGGCACAGCAAAAGCCGCAGGGATAAGGAGGGGACGGCAATATAAAGCGGTCTGTTGGAGTAGTATGGCTAATACGGTGGCTGCGGGGCGGGGGTGGGGTGGGGGGTGGGAGGCTGCTGTTATGAACAGTGCCATTACTTTTGCTTTAGCCTGTGGTGCTGTTTTTAAAGAAACACCCCCCTCCCCTTTTCTCGCTTGGAAGGTCACCAGGCACCTCCTGGGTGGCTCAGCTGGCAGAGGAGCTCTTTCCTGGAGGAAAGGGTGAGTGCCCTGTGTGGGCCGAGGTGTACGTGTAGCAAAGGGTTACGACGGCCCCTGCCTCCTCCCCAGAGCTGCCACCCTCCTCAGCAGTCTGCTGCACCAAATTCAGCGGCAAAGATCTTTAGCCATTCCCAGGGCTCCCTCGATTGCCTTCATTGCCCTGGGCAGGGTATTTGAAGCTAATATTTGCATATGGGCGAACAGTACCCTTGCATTTAATTCAATCGAACATTCAATCAAACCTCGTCCAATCATTACGCAGAAGATTTCCTGTTTTCCTTTCATATCCGTGGTCTTTTTCCTGATTAAGAGCTGTACAAAATTATTAATGCCTTTAAAACTGGTGTCTTTCT
This sequence comes from Laticauda laticaudata, assembly GCA_004320025.1. NCBI lineage: Eukaryota > Metazoa > Chordata > Lepidosauria > Squamata > Elapidae > Laticauda > Laticauda laticaudata. The sequence goes on from BHFT01060246.1 coordinate 22,505, forward strand.
TCGCCGCCGCCGCCGCCGCCGCCGCCGCCGCCGCCCCCCCCCCAAAAAAAGACGCGTCCATTGTGTGGCGGAGCCAAGTCTCCAAGTCTCAGGACCACCGCAAAGCAGCTCAGGGCGTTTCAATCTGCATCTCAGCTGGAAAAAAAACCTTCAAGAAAGTGGATCGGGGAGTGAAAGCATCAGTTTTATTTTTTTGCTTGGTCTATTTCTCATCAGTGATGAGGCCTGTTTTAAAACGTGTGGGATAGTGGAGAATCGGCAACGATTTGTTTGCAATACGGAGTGGTTTAGCCAATCTTCATAAACAGGGGGGGAAAAACAGGCCCTGTAAATGTTTATCTAGTTGTGCTGGCAGGTTTTTCAGGCAGTCACAGCGGGCAAGTGTTTCGACTAAAGAAAGAGAGTGGGGGGAAGGAAGGAAGGAAAGGAAAGGGAGGGGAAGGGAGGGGAAAGAGAGGGGGAGGGAGAGAGAGGTGTTGGTACCTGGAGAGAAAAAAATGCAAGTTTGGAAGAAGCAGCGGTGAAAGGATCTGATCTTGCAAGTTTGAACTCAAGAATGAATGGGGGTGGGAATGGAGGGTGAAACCGGAAGAGATTCCCCGGCAGCCTGATCCCATTAGCTCCGTCCTTGGGTTGCAAATTTATACGGTCTAGGAGGTGAACAGATGGACTATCAATTTAATTCCATCTTCGACACCATCAGAGATTGATTTTCTACTCGGTTTTAATTTTGCTATAATTAATTAGATCATTACAACTGTTTTCTATTGATCTTCCTATTTAAACCTCAGATGCAAAGCGACTTGGGCAGATCTTTTAGAGGTACAGAAGGGAAATAGAATAGAGGGGACTGCAAATGGGACAGTGCATATGTTATATTTTTTATCTAAAAGGCTGAATAAAAGACTGGGAAAGACCTCTTTCGGGTAACAAGCGGGAAGCCACATGAAAACATTTGAATTAAAAATTTCCTTTGTGCAGTGTGCACAGGGCTTTCTGTCCATCAGCTGACAATAGTCTAAAATCCCCAAATATGCCATAGGTACATATTTAATATGCTCACATAATCCGTGGTACTTGGTGCGGTTTAGTTTTCCAGGTTCATATACATTTTATTTTTTTTACTAAGAGCCTTGAAAGTGGTGAAATAGACATTAGCACCATGCTAATGATTAAAACTGACTTTTTAAAATGCCTGTATAGTAGGTAATCCACAGTCACCAGGCGAAGCAATTAATTTTCCAAGTTATTTTTCTTCATGCTGGAAAAGCCTCCACCTCTAGTCGGAAAAAGAAAACCTCCTCTGGGGACTTCATGAAATGGCTTGTTCCCCAGTTTGAAAACTGGAGTTTTTGCTTCTTAATTTGCCATTACCCTTTTCCCCACAAAGACCTTCTTCCTAGGCAGAAGATGTGTACACTTGATGCAGGTGAACCTAGATGTAGCCTGGGAAATAGGAAAGGTGCCTTCTTCCACACCATCCAAAGTCAGCAGAGTCAAAGCATTCTGAGTGAAGACTCAGAAGGTTCCTGAACCCAGACATCTGCTAGTTGCTCAGGCTGAACTCCTGGCACTGCTCCAGCCACTAGAAGGTTGAGGCAGAGAACCAGAGTTTGGGACAGGCTGACTCACTTGGGGGAGGGGGTTTGCCTTTTTATTCCAGAAAGAAGTAGCTGTTCTGGGAGTGGATGCGCCCCTTTTAAAGTCCACAAATAATCATTGGAACTGCTCACCCACTCCTTTTTTTCTGCTTTCCTGCTACAGCTGTGAACCAGGCCTGGTACGTCTCCCTACTGGTTTCAGCCTGGCAGATCAGCTCCAGCCTTTCATTCTCTTCGTTTTGCCATCTCGCTGGCTCCTCGCTCTGCTGACTTGGGAAGTCCAGGTGCAACCACCCCAAACTAAATTGTTGAGCTAAGACAAGAAAAAGGGAAGGGAGAAACAGAAGGGGCGTCTTCCTAGCTCTAGCAGAGCAATTCCACTGAGCAATTCCACTCAATTCCACTGAGCTCAGAGAGCAAAGCCAAGTGGAGTGGAGTACCAAAAGGAACACTCCCCAGCTTGTGTACAGCCAATGCCCGGAAAACATCATTGCCTGGAAGGCTTCCTATCTGTCAGAACTCAGGACTTCGTCTGATAAGACTCTTTGGCTAGCAAATTCCACCCTCTGCTCCATGGCATCCAAGAGACTCCTAGGCTAGAAGAAGCTTGGAGGACTTCTTGAGGGACCCAGAGCAGGACCTAAGTAGGAGAGCATCAAATATGGTCCAAAGGGGGCCATTTCTTTGACTGGGAGCATTGCTGTCTTGCCAGAACATTTCCAGGAGAAGCCTCTTCCCAGGTGATGTAAATTCCTCCCCCTTAGCATTAAGAGTCAGCACTTGGGGAAGAGAACCTGTGTTGAGTCTCCCTGCCTTTTTTCTTCGGGAGGAGATCAAGAAGGGTGATGGAAAAGATGTAAGCGGCCCCTTATTTAAGGGGAACCCCTTAAATATAAATTCCTATACCCCTTTTGCAATATCTGGCAAGATTTCAAGCCAGTCACTGGTCCTAAGACGTTTCCTGCTCCTCTGCTTTATCTCTCCAAGATATAGTTGTCTAACGTTTGCCTTAACTAAGAATGGCAAAACTGAATGCGTTTGGGATACTCAAGGGACTACCCTTCCCTCACCCCATTTCCTTGATTGAAACTGTCTCAACTGCAACGAGGTACCCCAGGAAAAATGAACCATCGTCCCATCGATTCTTCCATTAAAGTTGCATTTTGCTAAATTGCTTTAACATTGTTTTTCCTACTATTATTGTCTTGTCAAACCCAACTCGACACTGAACAAACAAAATTGTAAAAGCGGTCTGGGGGGGGAGAGATGCTCATTGTTTCTAGACTCACTATACTTTATGGAAAAGAGAAAACCAGGCGAGGTTCAAACTGTCAACCTGGAGAAGAAACGCGTGTAGGTCACCCAAAGAGCCTGTGATCTGCCGCCTGACTTGGCGACGAATCTCAGCAAAAGAAAACGGACGCGTTGCTGCTGGTGAAACCCATTTGAGCGCGGCCCAGAAGAGCTCTGTAGCTGTAGCTTCGTGCAATATAGTTTGAAAAAGTCGGGACTTTTGAAAGTTAATCATTGTAAGAATGGACATTTGTGTAACTATCATCAAAGTAACTTTTAACAAGCACGGCCGTGAACTAGAAGAGAAGAAAATCTCTTCTCCCCCCCCCCCCCC
>BHFT01060246.1:25743-52541 GCA_004320025.1 Laticauda laticaudata
CCCCCCCCCCCCCACCTCCCCCAGCTTTGTAAGAATAATTTTCCGCCCTCCGGCCAAGCTTTGCTGCTCATGATTGCCATGGGAACCGTGACAATTTAAACACCCTCAGCCTCCCGCCTCTAAACCCATCTAAGCCCTTCTTGCTCCCAAACACACCGCCCCCGCTCCCTCCTTCCTGCCGCCCCACAGCGTTGCCTTCACGTCCCCCTTCCCTCCTTGGCTGCTTGGATGGTGGGGGGCGCGAAAGGCTCCGGGAACGGCGCCCTGAAGAAGAACCCGGCGAAGCAGCCGATTCTGAGAAGAAGAGCAGGGGAGCAGCAACGTCTTCCGGAGATGTTTATCCCCTAATCATTAGTTATAAACAACATGACATGAGAAGTTAGGAAGCCGTTGATATTAATTTTTATTTAACTAGTTGATGTTTAATCCGTCACGCCAGGCTCGCTAAGGAGAGAGCGAGTGCGAAGTGAGGGATTCCTGACACCAGCCAGTTAGACTTGGAACTTCAGAGACCCACAGTCGGGTTCTGGGCTGCGGAAGGGAAGGGAAGGGAAGGGAAAAAGGAAAGGGCGAGCTTGAGGAGGAAGCGAAGGAGGGAAGGAAAAGGAGCAAAAGGAAAGAGATGCGGAGGGAAAAATGAGGTGCGGACAGACTCCAGTGCTCTTGGCCAGAGAAGGAACGCATTCTGCCAGGAAAGCTCTCCATTCCCGGCCAACTAGGTCTCTCGTTCCAAGAAAGGAGGCTTTGCTACGGCTGGGCAGCTCGTTGCCCAGATCACTCCTTAGCCCAGTTACAAAGTGGCTTCCTTTAAGTCTTCTTGATTTCCTGGATATTGTCTCTCAGGGACCTGGGAGAACAAAAGGCCGAGACCTTAGGCTGGACAGTTCCAGAGAAGCACAAACTGGAGCAAAATTTTGTCTTCTGCCTCTTTTGAGGGAGCAGGCCAGGACTCCCAGCAGGCCAGAATATTGAAGCAGCTGAGCCATGCTAAGCCCTTTCTCCAGAGCCTTCCCAGAATTAGTGTGGCCCGAAGCTTTTTTGGGGGGTGGGGTGGGGAGACTGCCCTTCTTAGTTCCAAAGGGAGGGGAAGATGAGGGGAAGGTGGAGCTTCACGTTGGCTCCTCCTCTTAAGAGGTGAGTGTGGATCTGCCTCTCCCACCTAAGTGGCAATCAGGACTCTTTTTAAATCGCCTGCCTGTTCTTTCTTTCTTTCTTTCTTTCTTTCTTTCTTTCTTTCTTTCTTTCTTTCTTTCTTTCTTTCTTTCTCAGAAAGGAAATAGTTCACATTCCCAAGAAAATGCCTCCTTTTGCACCTGTTATTCATTAACCTGACATGAAGAAAGTTCCCAGGGCGAAAGCGTGAGAGAGGCCAGAGAAAAAGGGAAAGAGGCCATGGCCAGCTTCCCCTGCATGCAAAAGACTTTCCCTCATCCCTGCTTTGCGATACTTTCGGAAGGCCTGGTCCATAAGTCTTTAGAGAGCCAGCTTCCTGCCTAGGCAACAATCCGTGGCTCCCAGAGATTGGAATCGTGGAAATCCTACTGGCAGGATTAAGGCCTCCACCTCTCCTCTCCTGGCAGGAGAAAGTTTGAGAGAGCTTGGGGTTTCTCCCCTGGGAAAATTCTAGGAATGCCCCAAAGAGTTGCAAGCAGGCTGGGAAAGGAGTTGTTAGGCTCTTGACTTTGGTGCTGCTTGTGCAGAAACAGACAAGGCCTTTTCTGCTGGGGCATCGGGCCTACAAGAAGCCTCCAAATGCGGAGTTTTGGTACACTGGAAAATTTCACAAATGTATGGAAAGCACTTCAAAGACTGCATCTGCTGATGCCAGCTGTACACTGTGTCATATTGATTGTACTCATATACACACAACACATGCTATTATTGCTAGTATTTTTCCATCACCACGCTGTATGTACCTCCAACTCACCTCCCCCAGCTCACCTCTCCCTTCCAATGCAAAATCTTCAAAACTGGGCATTATTAATACCAATAAAATGCTACAAGAGCATTTCAGTTGCAGAGCCTGTATGCTAAATATTTAGAACATTTGTGGGATTTTTTGTATGATATAATTTTCATTATTTGTTAATTGGCAGCAATTGCAGCAATTTGTTTTGAATCAAATGAATCAAGCAACTTTGTTTTGATGACTGGTGGGAAAAGAAGGTGGAAAGAGAAGTTGGTTACAGTAAAACCCAAACCTGTCAGAAAGTTAGTAATGTTAAGGAGAGGGGGGAGCAGTTTAAGCATTAAGTGTTACTCAACGATAGGTGAAGTAGCACAAAGCAGCCCTGTTGCAGATCCCTATCTTGCCACATTATTCCATCACTTCCAAGCATAATAGAACAACAATATAGCAGAGTTTGGAGGGACCTTGGTGGTCTTCTAGTCCAGGGGTCATCAACCTTTTGGACCTCAGGGACCACCAAATTCATAATTTTAAATCCCGCAGACCACTAATATGATTTTTGACTGATGATGGCTTGTTGACATTGGTGGGAAAGTCGGTCCCATATTTTGGAGCTGTAGCAGCCACAGGACTGGCCCTTTGGTCATGCTGGAGCAGCTGTTTCTCCACCTAGGTGCACCGGCCTGGCCTGCCATGGACTGGAGAAGCTGCTCCGGGATGACCAAAGGGCCAGTCTACTGCAGCTCTGGAATATGGGACCGACTTTCCCACCAACGTCAGCAAGCCACCCTGGGGAGGATTTCCCTCCCCCCATCATTGCTTCCAACTGGCTATGGCTTTACTCAAGGTAAGGTTTGAACATGGCCAAAGGGTAGGGGGCAGCAGGTGGGCAGACCATGTGGTTGCAGCCTGGATTAATTGCTTTGGGGGGAGTGCTTTAGAGGGAACATTTATCTGTGGGCCACCAACATTTTCTCACAGACCACCAGTGGTGCCCAGCCCACTGGTTGGCAACCACTGTTCTAGTCCAACCTTCTGCTTCAGCAGAAGACCTTATACCATTCTGAACAAATGATTGTTCAATCCCCTCTTGAAAACTTCCAGATGCAGCATCCACAACTTGTGGAGGAACTATTTCCACTGATTCTCACTGAAAGAAATTTCTCCTTAATTCTACATTAGAACTCTCTTTGGTAACTTTCCATCCATTACTTCTTATCCTATCCTCAGGTGTTCTGGAAAATAGGTTGACCCTCTCTTCTCTATGATGGACCCTCAAATATTGGAAGATTTCTATATGTCATCCTTAATCCTCTTCATTGGACTAGACATACCTACCAACTGCGGTCCCCTGATGATCATTTTTATAATCTGCGGTCCCCTGATGATCATTTCTGCTCTTCTCTGCAGACTTTCTGAAGCCTCAGCACCTTTTTTGGATCAGGATGACCAGAACTGTTATTGTCTTGTTATTGTCCTCTCCTCCCTGGCCATAACTTTTAGGGCTCATTTCTTTGGCAGTGGAAAATCAGGGCTCATACTTTTTTTTTTAACAATCAGTAGTAGAAGTGGATCTTTCATGTGCTTGTTATTCTGGCATTCAAAATCCTACTTCCTCCTCTCCCTGCTTTTCTTGCCACCCATAAAAGAAAAGTAGGGAGAACAGCTCATTTGGAGCCAGGCCTCTGCCCTGCAGAATTACAACAGAAAACCCACTTGCCTTTTCTACCCCTCCTTTTGTCCTCGGAGGCAGGAAAAGAGAAACAACTGAGAACTATTCCTTTGATCCTTTCTCCTTTAGAGGGATCAGTCCCAGTGACTAAGAAACTGACAGCAGAAATTCTGCAAGTCTTCTGATACAATTTACTGACACCAAAGAAGGATTTCACACCCCACCCTTATTCTCTCTCCCTACTTTTTTGGTAGACAGAATCCCTATTCTGCATCTTTATCAAGACAGAACAGGGGTTTGAAGTTCACTCAGCATCTTTTCAACCCAGCATACTTTTCTGCCATCTCCTGCACAGCATGGCAATACTATTGCTGCTATGTAGAAGAGCCCTAACTCTCTAATGCTGCCCTGATCAGTGAGTGTGCCATAACTTAAACTCAAAGCAACTGATATTCTCTCACTGCTTTGCTCTCTTCCCTGTCAATCAGGGTCCTTCAGCTGGTGGGGAATAGTCTGTCTTTAGTATAGTCTGGTTTCTTGAGGCTAGTTTGTCAGCTCCTTCCACAATCCACTGGGGCAACTCCTCAGTTAAAAAAATTGGGAAGAAACATAATGGAAGAGACCAGAGCAGAAACAGCACAAGGGAGGAAGGAGAGAGGCCCTGCCATGATTGTATGATTAGATGTTTTCCTTCAGGAAGAAGGAAATACTTCAATCGACAAATATGAGAAAATTGGAAAATCCTAATTTAACATCCCTTATAATTTCAAAGCACTGCAGTGAAGAAAAATGGAGCAGCTGCAAGTAAATCATATATTTCAGAATATTGTTGCAGTATATGAAAAAAATTCTTTAGCGTTAGAAAGGTGGAGTTCTGCTTACTTCAGGATAGAGTTCCTATGGTTGCCTTCTCCCAAATAAAATAGTGTAGGTATGATTTCTTATATTGCTGGGAGCCTGAAAAGAATTTCATGCCAGAAGAAAAAAAAAAAAAGGTGTGTGTGTGGAATTGACAGCTATAAAAGGAAACAGTATGCAAGGGAAGACAAAGGCCAGGAATGAAATAGCCCTGGCAGAGGTTGGCTGGAGAACAGAGGAAATGGGCTGTGGCCATGCATCCCTATTGTTGAACACCTGGCTTAACTTCCAAGATGGCAAACTGATGCAGAGTTTACACTTCCATACATACACACACACACACACACACACACACACACACACGATGGAAATGCTACTTTTATGCTTGTTACAGCTATTGATGATTGACTCAACACCTGGGGATGAAGTAGAGGCAATGTCATGGGAACAGTGTAGAAAATTGGCAATGTTGACACATTGTCATTGTGCAGTGTGAACATGCAATGGGGAAAGGGCCTTAGAACCATAAGGACAAGGATGCCATTGGGTCATTGTCCCCAAACAACATTAGGAACTACAGCTATAGGCTTTTCAACACAAAATTCTACAGCTGTTGATGCAACCACATAAAACTTGTGATTAACCACAGTTTCAAGTTCCTTTTCATATCCATGATTTTTAAGCTATATGTTGCTCACCATATGCCTGTAACTTTGATTTTTTAATTGATGAAGTTTACATTTCAGTCTATTAAATACAAGTTTTTAGAGCAATTCTCTAAGCTATCAAGATCATTCTGAATTTTGATTGTCTTCTAGTATACAATATATATATGTTTTTTTATTTTTTTATTTTTATTTTTTACAAACTCAATACAGAAGCCTGATGATGGCAGATGAGATTCTGCTGAAACGTTGCTACAACTTGAAAAGCACTACAATGACGTGGGATAATACCCGAAGGAAGCTGTATATATATATATATTACAAATATATATTGAAAATATCTGCAGAAAGTACCTACAGAACTTTGCCTGGGGTGAGTGCATGGCAGAAAGGTGCAAGTTTATAACTAATGCATCTGAGTAGGGTTTTTGTTGCCAAATGGTAATAATCAAAATGTCCGTAACCAATTTTTATTTTTGGCTTGTTAGAGAAGAATGTTGTGAGAAATAAGTTAGTCACAGTATGGGTAAGGAAATTGAGTAATTTTTAAAGTGATCTCTTAGGATGTTCAATAGGCAAGACTGGGAGATGGGCTCTAGGCCCAGGAAGGTACATGAAGACATGCCAAAGATCAGAAAGATAATAACATAGCTTGGACAGTTTGCCAGTAGGAGTTTTGCTTCCTTATTCTGACAGTCCAGTTGCAGCATCAGCTCATCTAATCTTTTGTTTATAGTCTGTTTATTTCCCAGCTGTCTTCAGTGGGACTTGTCTTGGGAAAAGCTGCTGTCCATTTAGAGGAGACCTAGGCCTGCTTTTATGAGGCCATCAGTGGCCAATTTTCTTTGGGATGCTGGGAAAGATGCTTGAAAATAAAAAAATCCCAAAGAGGATTTTTCAACCAATATCTCAATCAAGGAGAGTTCCTGGATTGGCAGAGGTCTTATCAAAATTAGGGAACAATTGTTTGTTCAGAATCAAAATATCAAATGATATTTTGAAAAGGATCTATGAACATGTTTACCCATGATAATTGAATCAACTGCATTTGGCTGGGTTCACAGAAAATATGAAGCCATACTATAGTCTATTTGAGTGAATTTTAAATTCAAATTAGTGGTGGGATTCAATTTTTTTTATTACTGGTTCTGTGGGAGTGGCTTGGTGGCCATGGCATGGCTTGTGGGTGTGGCTTGATGGGTGTGGCAGCAGAAGGATACTGTAAAATCTCCATTCCCATCTCACTCCAGGGGGAGGGTTACTGCAAAATCCCTATTCCCTCCCTACCCCACTAACCTGTTTTCCAGTTCTGCTCTCCTGTGCAGGGCAACAAAAGAAGACCCATCCAATCAGCTGGGACTCGGGAGGCAAAGAACAGATGGGGGCAAAGCCAGTCTGAACTACTCAAAATTTCTGCTACCGGTTGTCCAGAACTGGTCAGAACCTGCTGAATACCACCTCTGATTCAAATCCATAGTTTCCCTCTTTAAAAGCTTCACCAACTTAGTCAGTCTTACTGTGTCTATATTTTAATCTCCACCTCTTTCTAACTCTGAGCATCATGGTTTAACTCCAGATGGCTAGCCTGACTCTCCTTTTTTAATCAAATTAGTCAGCTTGCATGGATCTTATCTTATAAGGAATTAGAGAAGTCTTGCTCCCAAATTACAGCAGTGAGAACACAGTTGGGGATAAAAGTTGTAGAGAAGAAAGTCAGGTAGCACAACTGTGCAGATGAGCAAACTATACCTAATTCTGAACCTAACACTTCCTTTGAGGAGGAATAAGAAATTAACATCAGAATACATAGATTGAGTTGGGTATATCATACTCTTGAGTGTCAGCTTTGGCAGGATACCTACCAGCCTAAGTAGAAATAAATGCACTGTGTTTACCAGCAACCTTCCTTCCCTTCCAAGAAGACAGAGGGGGTCAGGGAGAGGAAGATACATAATGAAAGTGAGACATATTTGCAAAGAACATAGAATCATAGAGTTGGAAGAGACATTACAGGTCTTCTAGTTCAATCTCCTGCTTAAGCAGGATACTCTATAACATTTCAGATAAATGGCTGTCCAATCTCTTCCTAAAAGCTTCCAATGGGACACCCACAACTTCTGAAGGCAAGCCATTCCACTGGTTGATTGTTCTCATAGTTAGGAAATTTCTCCTTAGTTCTAAGTTACTTCTTTCCTTGGTTAGTTTCCATCCATCATTTCTTCTCTTGCCTTCTAGTGAAAAATAGTTTAACCTCCTTATCTTGGTGGCAGCCACTCAAATATTGGGACACTGCTATCATGTCTCCCCTATCCTTTCTTCTACATTAGACATATCAAATTCCTGCAAGCATTCCTCATAATTAGCCTGATCATCCTTGTTGTTCTTTTCGGCACTCTTTTGGCACTCAACATCTTTTTTATATTGTGGTGATCAAAACTGGATGCAGTATACCAAGTGTGGTTTTCTAAGGCTTTGTAAAGCAGTACTAGAACTTCACGTGATCTTGATTTTATCCATCTATTAATGAAGCTTGGGTGCATTGGCTTTTTTGGATCCTGTCACACACTGTTGGCTCATATTTAAGACATTGTCCATTAGGACTCCAACATCCGTCTCACAGTTTCTGCTATTGAGGAAGGTACCACATATACTGTACCTGTGCATTTTGTTTTTCTTGTCTAAATGTAGAACCTTACTTTTGTCTACACTGAATTTCATTTTGTTAGATAGGCCCCAGTATTCAAGTCTGTTGAGATCCATCTGGCTCTGAACCTATCTTTTGCTGTCTTGTCTATTTCTACCAGTTTAGTGTCATGTGTTTATTTGATGAGTTACCCTTCTATTCCCCCATCTAGATCATTTATGAAGATTATTGAAGAGCACTGGGCCAAGAACAGAACCTTGGGCTACCCCATTGCTTACTTCCCTCCATGTGGATGTAGTACTGTTAAGGACTACACATTGAGTATGGTTTGATAGCCAGTTAGAAATCCATCTGCTTCTGGGGCTCTTCAATCCCACATTTTTTTTAGTTTAGCAAGAAGGAGGTTGGAGTCTAATTTGGCAAATGCCTTACTGAAGTCTAAATATGCTATATCCACAGCATTTCACTAATCAACTAATTTAGCCAATTTATTTGTGAAATGATTTGTTTGGAATGATCTATTTTTGATGAACCCATATTGACTTCTGGTTACAACTTTGTTTCTTAGTGTCTGCAGGCATGTTGATTAATTATCTTTTCCAAGCTGTTCCCAGATATTGATGTCAAGCTGATTGGTTTGTAATTTCCAGGATTTGGGGTTTTTTTCTCCTTTTTGTGAAGATGGGAACATATCAGCTCTTTTTTAGTCCTTAGGTAGTTCCACAGTGCTCCAAGGAAACCTGTCACTGGAAACCGAGGAAAGGAGAATGAGATGGTGAGAAAGAGGAACTTCAAAGAATATTATATTCCAGAATACCAAACAATACCATGTAACTTACTAGCTTTTTTTCTGGGTAAGCTAATGAAGATCACCCCATACTGCTTTTCTTACATAGTGATGGGGCAAACAACAACCCTCTGAGTACTTGGACTGCAATTCACTGGTCACTATTGGCATTGACATTTCCTCACTAATGATTTATATGTAGTTTGCCATTATTGATTTAAAGCACCATCTACCCCTCCTTGGTTCAGTATTAAAAAAAAAGCAATCATAATTCAGCTGTCCACATTGCCAGTCTCTAGCTTGCTTCTGGGAGATCTGTTGAGAATCCTCAGAAAATCCTGTTGTCTAGATTTGTGGGTGTGCCAGTAGTCATAGCCAAGGTGGTTGCTTTTGTTTCCCCTTCTGGGTTTGCTGCAATTGAGCAGACAATGTGGAAACATCTATCAAATCAGGATACTGGAGCACATATGAGGTAGGTCTGACACTGTTATAGATTTCTGCTGTTTTCAACTCTGATTGGACTTCTCTAAGCTGGTTTCCAGCCTCTCTGCATTTCTTGATTATCTCAAAATTTTAAAACAATGTAAAATGAAGAAAGATATGTGAACATGGATGTCAACCATAAATGTCTGTACAAAATAAGCATTCAGTTAAGTGCCTGAGCAGTACCAGATTCTAATTTGGATGGTAATCAGAGAGGGAAGCACTAGAGCAATGACTGTCTCAGAGAAGAAAGATTATGTAGGGTACTAACAGATTCCTAGATGATGGTCAATTACTTCCCCAGAGAAAGTGATAGAGAATAAGAATAATGAATTGTGGGACTCACTTATACAAAATGCAGTGGGTTAACTGTGATCAAAGTTTATAAATGTATTTGAAATAAATATGTGATTGATATTTGCATTAAATTAGTACATATAAATTGTAACTGTTGTATGCTTTATTTTTTCTGTGGTGTATTTTATTTTTTCATTTTTAAAGCACTTGTCATGCACTGCTTCTTTCTTTGGAATGTATGTGCATAATTATATCTATATATATGTATGCTGTTCAGCTTCCTTCGGGTATTATCCCACGTCATTGTAGTTGTGCTTTTAAAGTTGTAGCAACGTTTTGGCAGAATCTCATCTGCCATCATCAGGCTTCTTTATTTTTTAAAGTTGCTACAACTTTAAAAGCNGTAGTTCTGTTAAAGTTGTAGCTCATTGTAGTTCTGTTAAAGTTGTAGCAACGTTTCAGCAGAATATATATATATATTTGTATTCATCATTATTTTAAAGCCAATAAATAACTAAAGGATGGAGACATTTACAGAAATTACACCATATTCATCAAAAGCCCAGTTTCATCATGATTATACTCTATGTTTTCTTGATACCTCAAGAAGGCAAAGTTTTGTGTATTGAAAGGAAGCTCAGGGAACAGAACTAGATGAGAGGCAAGACCTGGCAGAAACAGGCAGCAGTAAAAGGTGACTGCATACCACAAGGGAGGAGGCAGCTTATATACCTTGAAGACAGCTGGGAACAGTCTTGGACTAAGAGGGGAAAACCCATGAAAAAAGAGCCACTAGATCAAACTGGCTTGTCTTTGTCTCATACCCAAATTAAAATAACGTGAAAATAAAACTTGGGAAGAATAGGACAGAAGAGGAAATGGGGGGAGTTCATATAAGTTGCCTAGTCACTGAAAGTGCGTGGGCAGCCATACATTCTATGAACAAAGAGACAAATAAAGAAATAATAAATAAACAAACAAATAAATAAATACATAAACAAATCTTATAGAGAGGGAGAACCAAAACTGATTCGCTGATGGGAAAGTTTTATTGTAAACCACCCAGAGCTTTTCGGTGACTGGGCAATTTAAAAATAAATAATATGTCTCTAATAAATTTAGTTATATAAATAACTAAAATAAATGGACTCTTCTTAAGGAGAGCCAGTTTGATGTACTGGTGAAGGCACCAGGCTAGAACCTGTACTGAGTCCTCCTTTGGCATGAAGTCAGCTGGATGGGTTGTGTCAGTCTCTCTTTCTCAGCCCTAGGAAGCAGAAGGTAAGGGGAAACCACTTTCAAAAAACAAGAAATCTGCAGGGGCAATTGTCAGAAGCCAATGCTAACTTGAAGACAAACAAGCAAAAAAAAAAAATTCTTAAAACTCCCCCTTTTTTGGAAATGGAGAAGGAGTGATTGAAATTTTCAGGGTAGTGGAATGGAAAATAAACCACAAAATCTATTTTAAATCTTTTATTGCTTTCTGGGTACTATTACAGGGAAAGGCAGAGGTACTTCATTGAATATACAGCTTTGTAGTCTTGCAAAAAAATATGTTATTCAAATATAACTCCTCTTCTTCCTCAGATAAGAGAATGGCTATTTGTTGCTCTTTCCTATCTTTTGGAAATCTAGATATAAGGGGATGTAAATTATGGGAGGAGACAAGTGACTGGTATGAAAAGATAAATGGTGGCTGGCTAGTGGCTAGTGAGGAGGAACAGATTTCCTCTCCAAACATAACCCAAAGTGCTAAATCCCCATCATTGCCATCATGCCACCTGATTATCATCACCTGAGGGTAATAGGTGGCCAAGCATGATGGAGCAGAATCTGCTTGAGTTAGAAAATATTGCTTTGGTTCTGCAACCCATAGACTTCACAGAATAACTACGTTATAAGGAACCTTGGAGGTCTTCTAGTCCAAGCCCCTGTTCAAATAGGAGCCCTTATACCATTCTAGACAAGTGGCTGCCCAGTCTCTTCTTAAAAGCCTCTTAGTGATGGAGCACCCACAACTTCTGGTGGCAAGCGATTCCACTGGTTGATTGTTATCACTGTTGGGAAATTTCTCCTTAGTTCTAGGTTGCTTCTCTTCATGATTAGTTTCCATCCATTGTTTCTTGTCTTGTCTTCTGGTACTTTGGAAAATAGGTTGACACCCCCCCCCTCTTCTTTGTGGCAGCTCCTCAAATATCCAAACACTGTAATCATATCACCCCTGATCTTTCTTTCACTCGACTAGACATACTTGAAAATTCTTTCAGTCATTCTTTGGAGAGGGGAAAAAAAAAAGACAATGTACAGTTTTGGAGAAGGGACAGTTGTGGCTGTAAAGGACACAATTGTGCCGTGTGTAAACTGAAAGGGTAGAAAAACTCTTACAGGGCTCTAGGAATCACTAGGAAGAAAATGACCTAAGTGAAATTTCCAAGAATCTTAGATAGAATTTTAAAAAGCAAATATATTATGCACTGGTCTGAATCGTTGAAAACCTGAATAGTTATATTCCAATGAAACGAAGTATAGCTAAATTTTATCCTTTAAAACCTTTTCAACTTCTATAAATGTCAGACTGCCTGAAACAGGCATGTAGATTAGTTGCAAAATATCCAGGATATAAGTCTCTTGATTGGAGTGTCATGAATAGGACTTGTGTTTTTCTGAAACAAATTAATATGGGAATATAATTCACAAGGAGAGGCACAACTTAGAAGATCTTTGAATTGGTTGCTGCTTCCAATTAACAGCTTTCTTCAAAAGCAATTTTAAGGTTAACTCTTGTGTAAGTTGGCTATCAGTTGTATTAAAAATACAGTGGATACAAATAACCTGCTGCCTTCACTTGCAATCCTCTAGACTAAAATCCCTTTGCCTGCCCTGTACTGATGTCAGGTCGAACTGTATTCAAGGAGTAACAGAAAGTGTCTGCTGTAAAAGTCAAATCGTAATTTCAGATTAACTGTGCTCTCGGGACCCTTCCAGGTAGAGGGAAGCACGCAGAACTTGGCCCAGAGCCACAGTGAACCGGTCCCGTCGGGAGCCAGGCGGATACACGGAGAGGTGCTGGAAACCGGCCCTCCTTCCTGCCGAGAACTGAATGAATGCCACGGGAAGGCGGTCAAGGTTTGGCGAGGGCTTTATCCGCCAGCCGGCCGAATTGTTACAGCATCTTCTTCTGCGCTTTGAAGCTCTTTGATGGCTAATACAGTGGGGCGGGTGGTCGCCGGTCGCCTCATTCGAAGCGCTTCCGATGGGGCCGCAGTTGCTTTCTTCCCCTCGGACAGCAGCCAGCCGGCCGCTTTCTTTCCTTCCTCTCCAATTCTCTGGTGTTGCTCTAACTTTTCCAGCCAAGGCGCACGGTCGGCTTTAGAGACCAGGGAAGGCCCTGGACGCCTGCAAGCGTTTTCCATCCTCCCGATTCGCTTCGGAATTCTTCCTATGAGAAATCGTTAACAGTCGCTCCAGGAGCTGGAGTGGAAAGGACGCACACAGCTAACTTCGCGTGTCTTTTTACTGGCAGTCGTAGCCAGAAAAGAGACCAGGCGGTTCTTTTTTTTTTCCACTTGGCACATTTCTTTCTCCTTTGCTCAAATGGCAAAGGTTGTCTAGGCCGCTGAGATAGAGATGTGCGCACCTCAAACGTAGCTGGCGGCGAAAGTGGATTTTCCAGGTGGCCCGAAGGGCGAGGCATGGGTATCATTTCTCTGCCAATTCTGGTCCGGGGTCTGGCCCCGAAGAGATGTTTCTCCCAAGCTTGGCCTTGATGCCTCTCAGCCAAATTTCAAACTTTTTTCAGTAAAAGCGCTTTTGTCCCCCAGGAAATAAAAAAACACCCAAGGTCCACGTCATTCCGGAAACCGCAGGGAGGAAGTCAGAAGACCTACAGTCAGCGCCAACTCTTCCTCCCTCCCGGCTTTTGTCCCTATTGACCTGAGCGACCGGGGAAAGACTCAGTCGCCTTTAGAAGTCGCGGGCGGGGGCGGGGAGGGGGTTCCTTTGGTCTGCTGTCCAAGTCAGGGCAGACTGTTAGGAAAAGCTCCCCCCCCGAAAAGGCACTGGATTCCCCACCCCACCCCTCTCTCTCGTTAGCCAGAACAGGGGCAGATTTTACAGGCATAATTTTAATTCGCTACAGACTTCTGTTCAAACCTGAGGAGCAGAACCAGGTCGCCCTTGTGCCTGGCTCTTTCTGCTGGCCATTTGGGAAGGTTCCATCTCCTTCTCCCGCAGCACTCCAAATATTTCCCTGCATTTGAAACCCTGCTCCTTAGACCTGTTGGCTGTGGCAGAGAGAGAGAGTCCGGGAGCTGCGCGCCCACCGCAGCAAGAAAACTGGGTAGGTTCCGAATCAAGCGCTTAGAGATGTTTCAAGCCGACTGCTGGTCGAAACACCTCTTAGGTGCTTATTTCTGAACCTATCCAACCTTCTCGCCGCGGGGTCCACGCAGCTCCTGGGCTCTCTCTGCCGCAGCCCACAGGTCCAAGGAGCAGGGTTTCAATTGGTTTCAAGCCTGCGGGTTCATTCAGTTTCTCCTCCCGTTTGTTCCTTCAACACCCACACGCTATCTAAGAGGGGGAACAACCTGCTGCGCTTTCAGTTGCCAGGAGCTAAGGACAGATACGGCTGTAGCAAATTAAAATGACGCCTGTAATATTTCCCCCCGCGATTGTTGGACAGTGTCACTACAAGGAGCGAGGAAGCAGTAACGCTGTGCGCTGGTCTTCTTGCTTCGCGCGGGGTCCTTTCCTGACAGAGCCGACCCTCCTGTTAAGTCATGATAGTCCGTTAGTTAGACGGTCTTGAAATGCCTCTGTCGCTTTCGTGGATTATTGGGGTGGAGAGAGAGGTGAAGAATCTGGTGGAGAAGAGCAAGGACTCAGCCAGATATCTCACAGGACTCCTCGGGAGGCCACCTGGCTGTTCAGCGCTTCCCCCTTCCTTTTACTCTTTGGCGTGGGAGGTTGGGGTTGTTTCTACATCATGCACCGCCGGGAGCTGGGTCTTAATAACCGCAGCGACTTTTTCGCTCCACGGTGATTTTTTTTTTTTTCCAATCCAGGAGCAAGGCCTACTGAGCACCTCCAGGTCGATCCCTCAGGATATACGCTTAGGATGCGCCTCATTTGGTCAGCCAACTTATATAGATAGCCTTGACGGTTGGCGACCTAGGCGACTAAAATCCCGGGCTCTTTTCGACGCAACTCTGAGAGGCAAAGTATGGTTTTGCAAGCCCCCACACTCCACCAGTCAAAGCTTCAAGGGAAGGAAGGGAAGAAAACCTTGCAAATTAAGGGTTTCTTCCTCAGAAGCCTCCTCCTCGCAAAGCAGCTTTCTAAGGGAAGGAAGAAATGAATTCTGGACAGTGCGCGGCGACTGGCGACCAGGAGAAGTTTTGACCGCACCAAAGATAAAGATCGGCATCTCCCAAACACCTTCCGAAGGGGGTGGGGTGGGGTGGCGAATAACTGCAAGGCAAGTTACTGTTGGTCACTGTCACTATGTGGGAAAATTGCCTTGCTGGCGGTGAGCGGCGGCTTGTGAAAAGAGGGGGGGGGGCTCTTGAGAGTTTTATTAAGCCCTGAGCGGGAAGAGGCCTTTCTCTTCTTTTGGGCGCCTTGGCCGGACTCTCGAAGCACTTTCCGAAGCCGGACTGAAAGTGGACTGCTCTTCCTTCGGGCCCAGCTGGGAATCGGTTGAACTAGGCAGGAGTGGGAGGAAATCCGATCCAATCCCAGAATTAATCGGGTGTTTGAATTTCAGGGATAAGATGCGTAAGCTCTCTCTATTAATAATAATAATAAAAATGCCCCTAACCCTCTTTTGAAAATTAATAACTCTGTAATTATAATAACTCTAAGTAAGCTTTAAAAAAAAATAAAAAAATAAAAAGAAGTTAATGTTGTCGCCGTGCGGGCGCAGGAAGCGGAGAAACCAATCGCGATGCTGTTGCTTACACTGTCATCTTGTTATTTTATGCAGAGACATTATTATTATTAGACATCTGCAGGTAAAGAATTAAAATTAAAATCGCTTTGAACAATTCAATACACTGTTTTTTTTTTTTATCAACCATCTATCTGAAAATCAGGAACATTCATCATCGGAGGCATGCTCCCTGAAAACAAGAACCCATTCAAATTTTATACAAATTATCATATTTATCATAGTCTGAAACTCCGGAGTTACGTCTCCACAAACTGTCTTGGCAGCTCCCTCGGGAAGTGAACCACACTTCAGAGCAGCTACCATAGATTGCCTAGCGTCTTCCACCCCCACCCCACCCCCAACCTCTCTCTCCCAGGCTCTGAGCCCGCGAAGAGCTTGCTTGGAAGGAGGGACCTCAAACCAAACGCCCGAGGCGAGCCTCTCTCCTCCTCCTCCTCCTCCTCGCCGCCGCCGCCGCCTCAGCGCAGGAGAAAGGGGGGGGGGGAAGAATGACCCGTTAACGGGGGTTCTTTTCGGGGCTTCAAGTTGACTTCATGGGGATCTCTGCAGGTTCCTTTCCCTTACTCCCGAATCTCTCCCTTCACTGACAGGTGGTCGGCCTAGCAGGTCGGGGGGGTGGGGGAAATTCTTCAGGAGCCTATAAAGAGAGGCAGAGCAAGGCAACTCCGGAAGGTTGAGACGTATCCCTCTCCCCACTCCCCCCAGGTCTGGTACCTAGCGCTCCTCCGGCGAATGGACGGAATCCGGCCATCTCGCCCTCGCCTTCTCTTCCTGGAGCCGCCTTTCCAAGAGCGCTCAGGGAGGGAGATGAGTTCGGGAACCTCCACCTTCCCAGGAAGGAGAGCAACCGGCCAGATTTCAGATTCCTGGCTGTTAAGTTCAAACTGCCTCCAAATCCGAGTCCCTTTTCCAAACGCGAGAGAAGCGGGGAGCGGAATCTTCCCAGCAGGCGGCCGAAGCAATCCGAAGACGGACTTTGCTTCTCTGCCTGTTGGCTGCAGCTTGGCTGATCCGAACCATTCCTGCCACAGAGTTGGGAACGCAAACGGAGAAAGCCCCAGTTCCTCTTTTCAAAAGGCCGCGCAGAGAAAGAGAAACAGGCTGCATCCAGACAGGTGAGCCTGCTGGGCAGAGTCGGGGCCCTCGATTCTTTCAAGAAACTGAGTCGGCTGTGAAGTGGTTGCTGAAGAGGCCTGAACTGCAGGGAAGCTTAAGAAATCGTTGTTTACAGTGGCACCAATCCACAGATATGCCGCTTTGTGAATATTGCCTGAAGGGTATACAGTATATTAGCACGCACCCTGGAATAAATGAAAGAACCCAGGCACTTACATTGCCTTCTCACTTGGGAAGAGGAAGGAAGGAAGGAAGGAAGGAAGGAAGGAAGGAAGGAAGGAAGGAAGGAAGGAAGGAAGGAAGGAAGGAAAACATGTTTCTCTAAGTTTGCCTATGCACAATTTCTCCACCAAGAGATGGTGTGACCGGGTCCCCCTAAACTTAATACTGTTAGCTAGTTCCATGAGACCAAGCAAGTAAAACTATGCACAGTGTGTTCCCAGAAAATATAAGCAGAACTTTTCATACTACCTGAAAAATCAATCCCCTACACAGGTAGATGCCCTCCCCTCCCTCCCCTCCCCTTTCCCTTCCTTTATATGCCTTCTCCTCCCCTCCCACCCTCTTCCCTTCTTTTACCTACACTGAAGTCTTGGATTCTTTGTTCTTGGCAAGTTCACAACCATTCCCTTGGTTCTTCATCCAAGTTGGCCTTCTGGCCTTCTGCATGGGCACAACCAGCCTACCTCAACTCAGAGAGCTACTGTAAGGAATTTGTTAGTGGGGGACAAATTGGTTTTGGTGTAGCTGATCCTGATGGTAGTGTCTTGGGAATGCTTATCCAGTAATGGAAGGAACAGAGAGTGGTTGCAACCTTTGTATAATTTAACTTTTATCAAGCTGTTTTCAAACTGTTTCTTTTTAAATGGATCAGTTCGGAAAACAGACAGAGAATCCCTGCCTTTAATCTATTGTATGACCTCATTTCTTGAACAAAATATTATAGGTGTATGTCTACTCCTCATGTTGGTTTGTAACCTTATGTCTCTACTTTCTATTTTTAAAGGACCATGACTGCAAACACCAACAGCAAAAACTTTCTACAGAGGATGCTCTTCTTAGGCTCCCTTATCAAAAGCAGCTGAGTTTTCACAAGAAGATGGGAAGGGGTAGTGTCAGCTCCTTCAAGCTCCCCCATCCACTCAGGAGGAAGGTAGACTCAAGGCCAAGTGTGTCCCCTCCCTCATCCCATCCCACACTTCAAGGGGCAATAGATTTCTACCCCCCACCTGGAAAAGAAGTTCCAATACAATGTTTGTTAAC
Source organism: Laticauda laticaudata (assembly GCA_004320025.1). NCBI lineage: Eukaryota > Metazoa > Chordata > Lepidosauria > Squamata > Elapidae > Laticauda > Laticauda laticaudata. The sequence continues at coordinate 43,388 of BHFT01060246.1, forward strand.
CAGGTTATCTAGGCTATAGAAGATTTTAATGTTGAATTTTATAGCTTTATCACGCTCTACTGTCCTTGTGAATATTGTAATATTGCATTTTTTACAAGTTACTCTTCTGTTAATGTTCCAGCTAGTAACTTTTATAATCCTCCTCAATGAATTTTTTTTTGTATTCTTCCGCACCGTTAACCTCAATGGCGGCATCTCAGCCCCTGGCAGGATATAGAAAGATGAAATGTTCTTCTTTTATCAGAAATAATAATAATAATAATAATAATAATAATAATAATAATAATAATAATAATAACAACAACATACACAAGATTCTCTCCACTTTTCCCCAATGTCCCTTTTGAAATGGGAAATGATTGTGGAAGCAGCTGTGAAATAGTCAAACACCCATCCAAGCCCTCCCACCTTTGCCCAGGAGGTATGGAGAGAAGGAGATCTCTCTCCCTCTCTCCCTCCCTGCCTCTCTTTCTCCCCCTCTCTCCATGTTTGTGTGTGTTGTTTGTGTACGTGTGCTTCATTTTCTCCCTGCATCTATTTTTTGTTCCATATTTGACTGGCAACACAGTAGGACTGTCACCACAGCCGAAAATAGTGAGGCAATACCCAGAAAATTGTGTGAACGCCTGACAGCCACTACTCAGCTGAATAAAGAACAAACATTTGAAATGAAAACAACAGTTCTGCCTTACCCACCATGGAAAAGGAATGGTTGGTGAAATTGACAAAACTTGGTGAAATGGACAATCTGATTAGAGAAAGAGCATTATTGACATTTCTTATGTAATAACTGGAAACACTTTATGGACTTTTTGTGTCAGAAAAAAATGATTTTGTGACTTACGGTCTGGATTATTAGAAAAATAGTTTATAGAAAGAAGAAAATTATGATGAAATCTTAGAGAGGGAGGTTCGATTAGAATTGTATGTATAACTACCAAGGGAAAAATCAAAAGCTATATCTATTTCATGTTTTTTGTTCTTCTATTTTATTTTTCTATTTCTTTTTTCTTTTTTTAAATTCCTTTTTACTTTTTCACATTTTCTTTACTATATATTTCTTTCTCTGAATACATTTCTTATTACCTGTGTACAATCTTTTACTAAAAACTATTTAAAAATAAAATAAAATGAAGACAACAGTCATCAGCAGAGCCTAAAGTCACTTTCAGGGAAAAAGCAGTTGATTGGCCTTTGAGGCCTTCTGGCTGGGCCTTCAAGTTTGCCATTTGAACCCCAAGAGTAGCTTAAGTTTAGCTCATTTTCCTGGTCCAAATCTCAAATCTCTGGAGAAACTGTATTTTACATCTTCAAAAGAGAGTCTAGCTGGCTAATAAATAAATCCTTTGCTCACTGCTGGTAACACCCACTGCTGTTTTTAGGATATATGTAAGTGAGTAAAACTTCACCATTTGGCACATAATTCCTACTCAGCTCAATGGCTGATCTAGTGGTTGATCCAATCACAAATTAATACAGGACAGGCTACAAAAATGAGCAAATGGCAAGAAGTGGAACAAGACTGACTTATTTAGTCCTTAGAGCAACTGTTCTGGGTAAAGTTGGCATGAATGGTTCTGCAGTGAGTTAGACAGCAGTAATTAGTATGTTCTGTTGGGATCTGAATTGTTCAATGTTTTATTAATGACCCAGATAATGAGATTGATATGCAATCAAATATGCAAATCATATAAAATTGGAAGGTCTGAACAATATCTAGAATGACAGGGTGAGTTTGCCATCTGATCTGGCATGGTTGGAAGAGGAATAAGATGTCCTTCAACAAGGAAAATAGAAAATATTCAACTTACGGAAGAAACATGTAGCCCACACATACAAAATTCATGGGTATGAAGTATTGTATTGAATAAATCTTTAGATCTGGTCTCTAACAACAAGCTAAACATTAACCAACAGTTGCTAAAAGGACTCATCAAGTTCTGGACTGCATTAGACAAAACTTTGTGTTAAAAATACATTAAGTCCTTATTCTCCTTTGCAGACCAACTTATATTCCAGAAGAATCTTGGCAGGTTAAAATAGATACCAAGATTGGTGACAAAATTGGGACAGAAAGTTGAGGATAAGACTCTTGCAAAAAGGTTGGAGGAACTCAGAATTGTCAGACTGAGGAACAAATGGGAGTTCCATAAAAGATGCCACAAGGAAGATGGTCAGGAACTGTTTCCCACTGAAACAGAAATCAGGACCAGAAATAATGTGCAGAAGCTGCAGCTACCCTTAATGTTTTCTAAAATATAAGGAAGAACATAACTTTCTTAAAATTACTCTCATGTGAAGATTGCTCCTCTTTTTGACTATTTTTCTGACAGGGATTTCTCTCAGTTTCTGTGCAAAGCAGCTTTTGTTAAACTACTAAATCTTCATCAACTATTATCAGCCGAAGTGTGACTCCTATTGCTCTAATTATTTCAATTTTCTTCAAGAGCTGCTGTTTGCTACAGCACAAACCATTTGGTATTCAGGCAAGTAAACAAATATGCCACAAGTCTTGCATCACAACTGTAGACTTCTCCATTTCCTTTTTTATTTTTAAATATCTAGAAATAAAAGTCATTTGCTTTTTTCTTGTTCCTTCTCAGATCTTCAGCTGAGCAGACGATAAGGCCAGCAGGAAGCCAGCATTCAGTCATCCATAACAGGCAAACAGGAGGTTTCTAGACACATCTCTTGCAATCAGCAGCTATTCAGAACATGACCTTTTCACTTCAGAATACAGAGTTTTTCTGAGTACTATTCTCTCTTTCTTGTCCTTTGCCTTTTGAACTATGCAGGCAAACTCCTCTTAACTTTGTTTGCTTACATAAGTAATTTGCTCCTTGGAACATGGTTGTCTTATATTCCTTTTACAGTCTGTTTACTCAGTAGGAGGCTGAGTAAGTATGTCTGAGTCAGGGGCCCCCAAAGTTTCCTTTCCATCCCACTTTATGCAGTGCCTAGTTTTGATTTAATCTGGAAAATGTTAAAAAACCCAGATGTACAAGTGCAGCTTAAAATGAAATTTAAAGCTTTGTTTGTGATTTCATAATCCATACCACATAATTTATGCAGTTGAATACTTCATTGGAATGCAAATATAAAAAAACCTTTTGTACTAGTTGCCATTTTCTGTCTACATGAGATTCATCTGGTCATGACATTATGGATGGCATCAAGTCTGCTACACATTTTGCTTCTCTTTATCCAGAGTTTAAAAAAATTCAGAATACAAAGAGTTTCTTTCTTCTCCCATGACCTACAGCATTAGATATACTCAGCATCTCTAATAATGTAACCATATATTATTTAATAGCAGCTTCACTAGAAACCAATTAATTGTAATATATACTAGGAAAATAACTTAAAAATTCCTAAGAGTGTTTCAGGACATGTGCAAAGAAATTTAAAGCTGAGCTTGGATGGGCTTTGAGATTGTTGCTAACTGGTCAAGTTAAGTTAGATCAAGAAACAGACATAGAATTTTAGAGGGATTCCAGGAATGCCATTTTATTCTTGTGGGGTATAAACAAAAAGTTCTTGAAAGTCTGTTTGGTTTCCCTTTGTCCCTTCTTTTACCAAAAATCAAGGTGGAGTCATTTTTAGTTTCCTTCTCACACCTCCTTCTATCTCTAGACCAGGGGTTTCAAACTCAAGGCTGGATCTGGGATGTTTGAATCTGGCCCATGGGACTGCCCTGGCCCATGATGCCTGTGTCAGCAAAATGGAGCTCAGGAGGGCTGCATTTGCTGACAGAGGTTGCAGGAGGGCATTGCAGCCAGAAATGGTGCTCAAGAGCCTGTTTTTGCTGGCAGAGTGCTTGGGCCACCACAGGTGCCCCAATACAAGTGATGTTGAGCTGGTCACGCCCACCCTGGCCCCCCAAGATCAAACACAACCCTGATGTGGCCCACAATTAAATTGAGTTTGACACCCCTGCTTTAGACTACGTAATCTCCAATCTCTTGTTCAAATTCTTCCTCAGCTGCTGCCTCCCTGCTTTCTCTTTTAAGAGTTCTTCTCTCCCAGGGTCAGCTCTAAATTATTTTACCCCACAAGAGCAAAATCACTTATACTCAATTCAAGGACCACTAAAAGTTCCAGTGTAATTATCTCTTCTTAATGAAGAGTTTGAACAAGGATAGTGACCAGTGAACAGCATAAATATCCACTCCATTTCTACTGACCATTCCATTCAAAAGTGCATGTATTCTGCTAGCTAAGGTACTCCTATTTTTTGTGGATCAAAGAATTCTATGATTTACCTAACAGTCTTTCTGGTTAAAATCACAGGAGTAAGGCTTTCTTTGATTTTGTCCCTGCTTTCCAGGACATGATGTCTCAGCAATTATAGATGCTAAGCTTGTCAGCCAGAAAGCTGATAGTCTGGGTTCGAGACCCAAATGCCTCCTGTTACTTGCCCCAGCTGCTGTCCACCTAGCAGTTCGAAAGCATGCAAATGTAAGTAGATAAATAAGTATCACTTTGGTGGGAATGTAACAGCATTCTGTGCACCTCAGCATATAGTCATGCTGGCCACACGACCATGGAAGTGTCTTTGGACAATGCTGGCTCTCTTAGCTAAAGGCCCTGTCACACTGCCCAACGGATGCAAAACGGACACAATGGACGAGCAAAATGTTCCATCCGTTGTTATCCGCTCTCAAAAGGGGCAAAAATTTGCATAACCGGAGCGGATAACACGGACGCGGGAGGATGCAGGGCAGATGGAAAACGGATGCGGAACGGAAGCCTAGCGGATATAGTGGATGGGAGCGGATGGCACATCCACAGGGCTTCCGGAGGGGTCTCAGCAAAGTGGACGTGGAACGGATACAGCGGATGCAGAACGGAAGCCTAATGGATGCCTGGCATTAATTGCGCATGCGGGGGGGATGCATTGCGCAAGCCCCCACATATAAAGGGAAGCAGCTCGCACGTGGCAGCATTCGGGGAAAGACCTCTGCAGGATACAGTCGAGTCCTTGCCTGCCCTGCCTGCATGCCTGCCTGCAAGCTTGCTGCCAGCCTTCCTGCCAGCCTGCCTCCAAAGCCTCCTGGCCAGCCTCCTGCCAGCCTTGCTGCCAGCCCTCCTGCAAGCCAGTCTGCCTGCCAGCCTTGGTGCCTGCCTGCCTTCCTGCCTTCCTGCTTCCTGCCAGGCTTCGTGCCAGGCTTCCTGCCAGCCTCCTGCAGCCTTGGTGCAGGCTTCCTGCCAGCCTTGGTGCCAGGCTCCTGCCAGCCTTGGTGTGTGCCAGCCTCCCTGCCGCCTCCCTGCCTGCCAGCAACCCCACAACCATGGGGAAGAAGTGAAGAGTCTCAGCAACCTGCCGCCATCCCTGGCAAGAGGGACAGGGCCACCCTCCCACTCCCTGTCCTGACTCTGCTTCTGCTGGGGCTTTCTGCTGCTGGGCTTGGCTCTTTCTGGTGCTGGGAGTTCTGCTGAAGCTGCTCCTGGTGGGTGTGCTTCTGCTGCTGCATACTCTGCTGAAGCTGCTCCTGATCCTGCTGGTCCTTGCTTGTCCTGCTCGTGCTCCTGGACTTGCTCGTACTGCTCGTACTGCTCGTGCTCCTGGTCTGCTCGTGCTCCTGGTTGCTTGCGTGGTCTTGCTGGTGCTGGTGCTGCTGGGGCTCGCGCTGGTGATTACTCTGCTGCCTGCTGATCCTGGTCCTGCTGATCCTGGTCCTGCTGATCCTGCTGCTGCTTGCTGCTGATGATGATGATCCTGCTGGCTGCTGCTGCTGATGATGATGAATGCTGATTATGATCCTGCTGGTGATGATGATGATGATGATGATGATGATCCTGCTGGTGCTGCTGCGCTGGTGGGTGTGGAGGAGCAGCCCTACCACCTGGGAGCCCCTCTGATGAGGGCCCTCTGGTCCTGGCAAAGGGAGGAAGAGGCGTATGAGGGGACGGGAGAGGAGATAACTTCATTGAGGAGAACACAAGGATGAGGAGCTGGAGTGGCCTGAGAGAGAATGACTATCTGTGGTGGAGGGACACGCTGTACAGGGACACCAAGTGGAAGCAGGCTGCTTGGAGAGAAGAGGCGGAGAGTATGGGTTATACTTCGGGAGGTGCTCCTCGGCTGGTGGAAACATATGCACACCTGGTACGGAAAGCTGCACCTGAAAGAAATCTGGCCAGGCCACAGCTAAAGCTGACGGACAGAGAGACCTACGTCATGGCCAGGTGCAGCTTCCCTGGAGGGTGAGATCCGCCACCGAGGAGCACCAGGAGCCCTCTGTCTACTACTGTCTCTGGCAGCCTGCTGCGACCAGTCTCTTCCGGCGAGAAGTCCGTCTCCCTGTCCTCTAGCAGGTTTCTGTGGAGCGGGCATGGAGGAGAACCTGCGGACAGCTGTTGTCACCATGGTGGAGTGATGGAGAGACTCCCTGGTGCGGTGGGAGAGAGGAGACATTGAGTCCACCACAGTTGTAAGCCGCATCCACCAACACCCCAGCTCCGCCTCCACAGAAAGGCAGAGAGCCAGACAGCAGGAGGGCCAGAGCCACCACTGTCCTGCTGGAGATCGGGACACCATCACGCACCAGGATAGATCTCCTTCTCACTGGTCAGCACCTGACTCCTCATTCCTCCAACCGCAGCCCTTCCTCACTATGTCAACCAGAACCCTCAAGAACCATGGATTGGAACCCCAGTACGCAGGTTGGTGAAGGACCAGATCGACGGAGCTGCTTCACAACCCTCCAGAATCCGAAGAGAACCTGCTCCCAACCCAGTCCAGGTCTTGCTCCTCCACCTCCACCCAGGTGATGTCCCTCCCATTTCAACGGCTTTCCCACAGCCCCTCACCTACCAGGGCTATGGCTACCAAGGAGTCCAGCAGCACAGGCAGCAGCCCTTCCCAGTCCAAGGACAGAGTCATCGGGTGACACCGTTGCCACCGGTTCACTGATGCCACCATGCAGTCACGCCAATGATGCCACGATGACAGCGATGCCACCCACACCACCGTGCCACCACGCAGTCCTCACAGCTGCAGACCAGACAGCCCACTACACTACTCCTTCCTCCACCCCCGCCAAGCCCGGCCTCAGTAACATTCTGTCATCAGTACTGGGGCTGGACATCCATGGCATGGAGGAAGGACTTCTCAGCATCGCGGGTCTGAGCCAGCTGTCTTGAGAGCTTTCTCAACACAGTGCCGTGTCGCACTGTTTTCCTCTCAGGGCCAAGGCACCCCCATGTGGTTGCTTTAGACCAGCACTCCAGCACCACCCACCTCCACAGCACCTGGACCGCTTCACCCCTGAGACTGGGCCACTCCTCTTATGTGACCAATAAGAGTACAGAAGACTGGTGTAGTCTGCGCTACCTGTAGAGTTTTTGGGACACTTGACTTGCGGTCATTTTTGTTTTAAGCAGCTTGTTGTTCAATAAAGTTTTATCTTTGATTTCACAACTTGCTTCTTTCTGTTTCTTTTAATAAAAGTCTTGGTGGAAACTTTTTGAGAAATGGTTTAAGCCTTTGCATCTTGTGGGATGGTGTGTTAAGATAGCAGTGGATGGGGCAGGGAAACTTTTGGATGGGTCAATAGCTGTGGGATGGGTAAGTCGATTTGCAGGGGATAGAATAAACCTCCACTGCAAGCATAGTGGACTGTAATGGTCCACCCTCCTGGTGCCAACCTATGGCGCCTTTATTATTCAATATGTTGTTAATATAATAATCATCCACATGATCAACATATAACAAACTTCTTTATTAAACGCCTTGTCATTTTGTAGGCCCACCACAACATACGATTGGCCCAAATCTCATCCGTTGTGATGAGACAGGCTGAAGGAGCACTCATTAATCATCTTATATCCTGTCTTGCACTTCCACTGCTCCAAGCTGGGGAGTTGCACCAGTGTTTCAGGAGGTTGCGCTGCTGGTCTTCCCTTCACGTGAGGCTCTGTTGGGGCCTTGCACATCCTCAGTATCTATCAGGTTTTCGCCTTACCTCATTCCCCAGGCTCCATGTCCCCATTGCCTTGTTGAGGTTCCACGAGCCGTTCTGCACACTGGGTAGCGGGTGCACATGAGATTGTGCAGGATGCAGCAAGCTTCCAGGATTCTCCTCATGGTTCTCTGGGATGCTGCATGTTGTGAGAAGTATCCTGGAACCTGTGGCCAGGATGCCAAAGGCATTCTCCACCACCCTTCCTTCCCTGGAACAGCCTGTGAAGTTGAAAGATCTCTCTTTCACGGTGAGGATCTGATTGTAGGGCATTCATTGAGTAAGGTTGTGAGAGAAGGCATCATCCCGCACGATGAAGTAGGGACATCTGCGATGTCGTTGGGCAGGGGCTCTGGTATCTGGAAAGCCCATGATGAGGTTGCCTCCCCCTCTTGAAGGTCACTGGCGTTGTAATACCTGGGCATCTGAGCTGACCCGTTGCCTGAAGGCATCGATGTACAATGAACTTGTAGTCAGCTCGACCCATGGCTAAAGAGGATGATGCTGAAGAAGCCCTTGTAAGTTGAAATAAAGGGGAGCCCGGACTTGGGTGGCTGCTTTGCAGGCCAACGTGCTTTGCCATTCGCATGGCTTCCAACGGTGTTGGGGGAAGTCCACCTCTGATACCACTGGCTCTGCAACTTTTCCATCCTTCGGCAAGTGGAGGTGGCACTGGAGGAGCTCCTCCAGGTATTCTTCGATGATGGCCTGCACCACTTCTCTACCACAATGCTGATGGTGTTGGGTGCACACTCCACCGTACTGCATGCTCCTGTCAGTGTGTCCCTGAGGTGCAGGTGCCGCAGAGTGAAGTGCCCACCTTTGAGCCAGGTTCCAGCTGGGCCAGAAAGTTGGGTTTTGCCTTGGTCAACCTGGGCGTCAGGCCGCTGCACAACTTCGTCAAACATGGCTGGAGGCATCCTCATGAAGTTCTGGGAATGCCCGAGTGTCTTGTTCCTGAGCTCCACCAATCAGCTTGTTTGTAGCAGCCCGTACTCTGCTCTTTGCCTGATCTATCTTAGGACCCAGACGCTTCTTGGCCGCCTCCTGTTCTTCCCGTAGTAGAGTTCACAGAGCTGGTAGATGGCTTCGCCTGGTTGCAGAAGGATGGTGGCTGCCAAAAAGACTGTGTTATGGATCCACGGTTGACATGACTGGATGCTGTTGGAAGAGGAAGTGTCAGATGAAGG
>BHFT01060250.1:0-15157 GCA_004320025.1 Laticauda laticaudata
TCGGCCAGGCATGGGGACGGTGCAGCTGTCAAGGGGGGTCGTCTTTGTGTGGGGCCCTCTGAAGACTCCTGTTTTTTATTCTGGACAGCGCGTAGTTGGCTCCTGCGCTTGAAATGCCTGGCTATCTGTGGGCTCATGTCTGAGGGAGAGGGGTCTCAGGAGGGCTGCTCCTTGGTGGGCGGATCTCACCCTCAGGAAACTGCCACTTGGCCATGACGTACTTCTCCCGGTTCAGTGAGCTTCGAAGGGAGGGCACTGGCCCGGACATTCTTGAGGTGTAAGCTTCCCATAGCCAGGAGTGCACTGTTGGCTGTCCAACCATCCCTAGGAATACTTCAGCAGTGTGTGTGTTACCCCAGGCCTCTCTGCCTTGTCTCTCCAAATCCTGCCTGTGTTCTTCCTTGGTGTTTTTGCGATACAGTTCTGTGGCCTTTTCTCCAAAGGTACCATTTCCTCTCAGCCAATTCCCATACCTCATCCTCATGCCCATCGGAAACGCTTGTAACTGTTTCCTCTCCCCTCTTCTTCCCTTGCCTCTTCCTCCCTTTGCGCAGGGTCAGCGGGCCTTCATGGGCTTCAGCATCTTCAGCAGCAGGGCTTCGAGGGGCTTGAGGGCCTTGGGGCTGGTCCACTACAGCAGCAGCAGCTTTACCATCAGAGTCAGTGTCAGGGGGTGGAATGCTGGTTCTGGCCTTCTTCACCTTGCCAGGGCTTGAACGAGTAGACAAGAAGGACTTCCTCTTCTTGCCTGACTGACAAACCATGGTGTTCATGCAAGATGTATCTGCAAGTACATCTTTCCGCTTTATGCTGACTGTGTGCGTGCTGCATCCCTTTATATCTGCGAAGCAGATGCAATTCATACCCCCCGCATGTGCAGTGAGCGGTTTGCGTCCAATATACATCCGTGCGGCATCCCCTTTCTTTCCGTTAGGCATACGTGATGCATCCACTTCATCCGCTATGCATCCGCTCTTTCCGCTATGTGTCCGCTTCACAATTATCCCCCGTAACCCCTTCGGAGCTATCATCCCATTCCATCCACTTTCATCCGCTGGGCTTCTGATGAACATCCGTTTAACATCCCCACTACATACTACCCACGTCCATTCTTTTCCGTTCTGTTTTCACAATTTTTCACCACTTTTCTCCATTTCTGGAGCGGATAAAAATGGATGGAGCCACCCCTAAAATTTTGCTCGTCCGCTGTGTCCTTTTTGCATACGTTTGTGTCCATCAGTCAGTGGGACCTTGACTTTTGATATTGTACTATGGCTGCATTGGCTCGCTCTGCAGTGTCATTCGTACTCAGGTGGTAAGCGGTACTTAACTCCTGCTGTGAGCCTGTCATTTTCACAAACTCTCTCCAGAATCTGGCTGTAAATTGTATCCCTCTGTCTGAAATAATACATCTTGGTACACCATGTAAGCAATATATATGTTTTAGAAACAAACCAACTAATTTCTTTGCAGAGGGTATGACTTTACACTGAATGAAATGTACCCGTTTTGAGAACAGATCTATTGCGGTCCATATTATGGTGAACCCATGACTACAAGGTAAATCTACAATGAAGTCCATGGCAATATCCTGCCATGCTTTAACTGGATCAGACACTTTCTGCAATAGTCCTAAAGGTTTCCTTACTACTAGCACATACTTTACATTTTCTAACGTAACATTCAATATCTCCCCTCATACCTGACCACCAAAATTGTCTCTTAACTAGATGTAACATTTTAAGATATCCGTAATGACCAGCTTGTTTGCTATCATGGCACCTTTTAAGTACTAGTTCACGTGAGGTAATCGGTATATATAATTTCATTCCTTTCCAAGCTATTCCACCAGTGATAATACATTGTGTTTTATTTTTCTGTAACCAGGGATCTTTTTCTAAAGCTTTTTGTAGGTCATCTATTACTTTATATTTTAATGTTTGTATGGTATCTTTACCTTGTATAATAGGTTGTATCAGAATTTCTCTTTTACTATCATATTGCTAACCTTCTCTTTTTTCTTTTTATTGTTCCTAGTACAGTAAGCGGCAAGCACAGTTAAACTGAACGAGGTTAGCACTGAAATCAATCATATTTACCCTATTAACACTATAATTCTATGGTCTACATTGCATACTAACTAAGCCATGATTCCCAACTACCCCTTACTCCTCCTGTTCCTGCAGTTGCTCTCTCTTGATTTATTTACCCACCCTGCCAAAAGCTATCTTTATGAATTTATTTGTATGATGATCCTCTTTATTAATGCTGCTTTGCTGATTGTGGATATGTAATGAAGTGTTTGTATTCCCCCCTCATCAATCTAAACTAGTCAGTGTGCAGACGTCATCTTGCAGGAATGTTTGTTTTTGTTTCATCTCTTTCAAGCCCTTAATCTTCCAATGCTGTCAAGTGAGTTGTTTCACAAAGCCCGACAATCTCTTCCACTATTCTATTCTCTTTTTTAAAAGTTAGATAAATCAAAGTGATGTTATCTATCAGCTTCTTCTGCTGTAATTAGTTAAAATTTGTTCATGGGAAGAATGCTTAGATTAAAAATTATTTACAATCAACATAGGCAACTTCACCCAGTATTATTAAACTCACTTGGAATTTTTTTTAATCATTATGCTATTATCTTGATTATAGGCACAGCCCAATTAATGGGCAGGCCCAATCCTTTCCAGATGGCAAATTTCCATGCAAGTGAACTGACTAGTGAACTGACTAAGTTTGATTTCAAATATTACATTTAAATTTTTAGACTGCTTAGTAGTGATATATGGTAGTGTATTGCTTGTTAAAAAAATATTTTTTATAATTATTAAAAAAAATAAACTTGAGATATTTTAAAAATTAATAAGAATGTTTAATCAATTTCCTTATTTGCCAAGCCCAAATAAGATATTATTATGGTATTTCCTTTAATATAGCCACCTCATTCAGATAAAACATGTAGAAGATAGATCTTGGACAATGTACGATAATAATAAAAAGATCAAGTGGACAGATCAGTCCTGAACTCTGCCTTCCATGTACACACCAAAAGTCCATTATTTCAGGTATTTTATGATCCGTGTCCCATTCCTGGACCTGGAGTTAGACATGCATCTAGAATATTCAATCAAGTTAAAAGGTATTCTGATAAATAAGACTCAAAAGTAGTATTTTTAAAACAATATTATTTTTCGATTTACTATGGATTCAAATTAAAACAGAGTTCAAACAGTGTTTAGTATCTGAAACATTTCTCTAAGCCCACAGGTGTTATGAGTCATGGATGCTATGACTTATTTAGTATGACTGGACCTCATGGGATCTTTGCAGTAAGATAGCCACAGGAGAGGCCATAACATTTTTAATGACCTAAATATAGACACATTCAGCACAATCTACTTGTAGAAAAATATAAAATCACCCCTTCTTAACTGCACTAGAGGCCCCCATTTCTTCACCACAAGATAAAAAAGACTTCAAGAAGTATAAATACTATATTTGAGCAACAATAATGATTTCTTATTAATTTGGAAACCTTTCATGAAGTTAGATAATCCATTGATGTATATCATACTCCTTCTAATAATCCCCAGTAGAACTGTTACAAAATAAACTTTTTAAAAATGAAGACTCATGGGATATAAATAGTTTTAAATGTTGTCATTAAATAACAACATATGAGCTTTATACTTTATATACAGTATACATTATCAATTTTTCCTGTATTTCTGCTCATTGTTGCTATTCAAAGGTATCTCTAAACTTTTAAAAATACTGTTATGGTTAGTCAGCCTGGAGTAATTGAGGAATGTAGGTTAAAGAAATCAATCAGATTCATTGTGTGCTTATGGAAGCACTCATAGGTTTTTGGAGAAGGTACTGGAAGAGTAGGTGAAAAAAGCAAAGGAACAGTAAAGATACATTATTCAAATATTTTGTAGTGCTGTCCCATAAAGCTTGCTTTGGGGTTGCAGGTGGTAAGTCTTCAAGAAGGTGTGTACATGTATTGAAATTATTTTAGAAGATATCTCGATCTACTAAGCCTCTACCTTTTTATAACAGCTTTTAGAAAAGCTAAACAAAATATACCATCCTATAGGGAAAACTTTGAAGAATGATAGTGGATGAAAAACGTATCTTCAATTTTCAGTTTAGCCAATGAAAAACAGCTGGACGGAAGATATAGTTTCTCTACTATTAGATTAGGAGCTGGGTTCATAGTTGCCTCCAAGCAAATATGTAACATGTAATCTGAACTCAAATATTGTGGCTTGTGCTATAGTTTATTATATGCTAGGTGAATTGATTTATTTAACAAACCATATTCAAAGCAAATCTGGTTAGCATGGTGTGTGAACTACAGCTTACATTTATCCATTGGTATAACTGACGTCAATAGACCTTGATGCTGATTCCTACTGAAATGTCTTTGAATGTTTTAGAGATGACCCATGTTTCAGAAACTGGCTGAAAAGGTCTGTCCTTCCTAGTACTAAAAATAAGATATGGGAAAACCAGATTGTGTTGAGTTCCAGGAATATCATAGAATCTTATGGTTAGTCTATCAAGTTTAACCATCTGCTCAAAATAGAAATTCAAATTCAATTATACCTGATAGTAGCTGTCTACCTTCTTCTTGGATACATCAAGTGAAAGAGAATTCACAATCTTGCCAGGTAATTGGTTTCATTACTGAACAGTTTTTACTGTTCGGAAAAAAACCTCTCTTATAGTTAATTGACTTAAATCTATTATTTTGTTTCATAAACTCATTCAGTACCCTGTGATGAAAGATATCTGGCCATGGAGATTTAAATGTGCCCACAACTCCAGAACTTTTTTCCTGCTAGATTTTTGAAGTGCTCCGTATGCCTCAGTTTTTAGTAAAATGTAGCTACTCTGCCTTTAAACAATTTGAAGAAAGCTTAGACCAACTACATTATAGTTGGGTAAATCAATGGTACAGTAAAAAGTAAAGTTTTTTAAAAGATAGCATGTAGTATATTTTTTTATAATAGCGATGCTATGGAGGTTAACATGAACAAGAGTCATAAGGCTATCATACCACATGAAGAATAGAGAAATAGGAAACCAATGTGACAAGTACAATCCCTGAGTTGGTGGAAAACTGAAAGAAGATTTTTAAAACCCTCAAAAACACTTGCCACTGATCCTAATTAGAAAAAACATGAGTTTCTGAGGGAAAAAATGAAATAACAGAGTGGGTGGAAGTAGCAGAGGACTAGTGCTGTCTCCAAATGTCCTCTCAAAATTCTCCACTTTATTGTGGTTAGAGAAATTGGGCTTGAGGAACATGAATGTCCATGTATGGAGGCAGTATTTTCTGATTATTTTTACTTATTTATTCAATTTATGTACCACGCATCTCATCCAGAAGTAAGTCTGGGCAGCATACAAACATTAAAACCAGTCAACATTAAAAGAAATAAAATAATAGTAATCATAGAAGAGAAAGATCTAGAGAAGATAATAAAATACAAAGATCTGCAAAAAAGAGAGAAAACAACTGTGGCAAAAGAAAGCAAGCGTAGTACCAATGGTCATAAGCAACCTGGGTTTCCACTTGCAGTCCCAAAATGCTTGGAGCACCATTTGAGTACCATCGGCACTGACAAATTCACAATCAGTCAATTGCAAAAGACAGTTTTACTTGGGAGAGTTTATGTCTTGCTACAATATCTTTAACACCATCAAACATCAATTCTTGGTTCTTGAGAAGGACTAAAAAAAAATAATAATCAGAAAATAAAATACAGGCTGAATAGTCAAGACCTTGTTGATGATCCAAACTNGTAGCTTTTTGTCTGGTAATATCACACTACTAACTAGAGCATACAAAACATTTGCTAGACCAGTGCTTGAATACAGCTCATCAGTCTGGAATCCTCATTATGTATCTGATATTAATTGAGAAAGTTGAGAAATATTTCACAAGTTGAGAAAGTCCAGAAATATTTCACAAGAGTTCTCCACTCCTCTACTCGTTGCAGAATACCTTATGCCACCAGACTTGAAATTCTAGACCGAGAAAACCTAGAACTACCCCGCCTTTGGTCCAATCTAAGTATAGTGCATAAAATTATATATTGCAATGTCCTACCTGTCAATGAATACTTTAGCTTCAACCATAACAATACAAGAGCACACAATAGATACAAATTCAAGGTAACCCGCACCAAACTTGATTGCAGAAAATATGACTTCAGCATCAGAGTGGTCAATATCTGGAATACTCTACCTGCTCTGTGGTTTCTTCCCCAAACCGCAAAAGCTTTAGCTTTAGACTGTCTACTATTGACCTCACCCCTTTCCTAAGAGGTCTGTAGGGGGCGTGCATAAGTGCACCCATGTGCCTACTGTCCCTATCCTATTGTTTCTTTTTATTTTTATATGTATCCATTTCATGTATTCATAACTATGTTTATACTTATACCTGTTATAATCGCTTGAGAAAATAAAATAAATAAAATAAAACAAGGAATGTTTGTCAGATTCTGGGAAAGTGAGGGGTTTGCCTTTCACATTTCAGTTTGTTAGAGAAAAAAATGAAAGAAAAAAGGTAGAGACAAAATAATTTAGTCTAAAGCTCTTATTCAAGTAACTAATAATATTATTGGAAGTGTCGAGACCTACTGAAGATGATTTGTACCTTCATGGCAGCAATTGTTTGCAAAATAACCCTCACAAAAGTGAAAATGTCAGATATTTTAGCAGAAGGAACAGTAGATGTTTCTCTTGCATTACAAACTTCTATCTAGAGATGATATAAATAGCCTTTTTATTCAATGTGACTTGTTAATTGGTGGAGAATTTATGCTTTCTCAACAAAATGCTGGCTTGTCTTGCTATCATAATGTTTCCTACTTGTCTTTATTTTTGATATTACCCTTCTTTTCTTCAAGTTAATGAGTTATAGTGCATCAGTTCTCAGTAATCTTTCAGCCAGGTGTAAACAAATTTAAAGGGGTATCATAAAAATGGACATTACTCTGTCAATGGAAATACAACCGTGTTTGTTTGATGCAAACACTTTTGACCTTTGATTACTTATAATATGCACCTAATAAACAACTGACAATGGATATTCCTTCAAGAATTATATCCCATTGACTTGAATTAAGTAAAGTTTTTTTCCATTGGGATAATATTTAAAAACAGGATCAGGATGCCTAATGTTTTACAAATTGAGATTTTGCTACGCTATGAGGAAACTCAAACATTATGGCTGTTACAGTTAAGGTATCATATCAAAAGTCATATCATTTGATGGAATGGTTTTTCTGCTACAAATTTTAGAATGCAGAAAACAATATTTGACCTATGTCTGGAAGTCCACAAACCCTTGACCATATGCATTATTTTAATCATTTTATTCTTTTAAGAGTATAGATTATATAAAATATCACTAGTTTTAAGTCTTAGCTTAGTCCAAGCCTTGTTTTCCCATATGTTTGTCTGTTTGCCCAGATGAGGGCAAACAGATGAAATCTGTTATAGATGAGATCTATATGGCATGCATAGAAGGAGTACAGTACACACATTGCTGCAGACTTCTTTGCTTGGAATTGTTTCTACAAATTTTTTGTTTGCTAAGTTCAGAAACATCCTGAGAATTTGTCTGTAGAATAAATAGCACATAGGGGTCACAACTTTTTCATAACACATCTCAAGCCACGGCATAACTCAGGAGCATTTAAATTGCAGTTTGAATTTTGTATTTCAGCTCTGGGAATTATAGTCCAATCAATCATATAACCATCCAGAGATGGATTTTTTCCCTCAGTTTCCCCCTTATTTATTTTCTCTTTGATTGTTCTGTCTCTGGAGTTCATATGAAAAACTTTGGGGTAGGGAAAATGAACTGTAAACATTTGAGGGCAAAGCCTGCTTGTTCCTGCATATAGACATCGTTCCAAAGCTGCTTTGAGAAGAATTAGTTAGCCTGTCAGGGAAAGAAGGAAGCAACATCAGCTTGAAAAAAATAGGACATGAATCATTTTAATCAACCCATATTTTTATTGATTGAATTAAACTATTTTGTGGTAAACATTGTAAGCAAAGAAAAATGCTGCTAAAGTACAAACTAAAGTTTTAGGATTTAATAATACTTATTTGCCTATTTCTCTTCTACAATATTAAGTTGCTCAGCCTTCTTTGCTTTTAGAATCTGTGTAGACAGCAGGTATGCATTCAAATCCTACCACTGATGGGTGGCTGTCCAGAAATGGATGTTGAAATGGATAAATGGATTATACTCAGGTAGGCATTTCCATTCAACTTACTTGAACAATAATTAAACAAATATTGATATTTCACCTCGGATAAAAGTATGTCAGTCTTAACTGCATAGCAAAATATTTGCACTGGAAATCTGGCAGTCTACCTTTCTCAAAGGAACTTAGAAAAATATTTGCTGAAGTTCATAACTTGATGGCTTCCATCCACAACCTTGACTGAGATTCTGCAATGCTCTTCTCTTTTAATGATCTAGGCAAAAATAAAAATGAATAAAGCAACAGGAGACAAAGTTTATCAGGATACTTTTATTCAAGAAAAATTTGTATGAATGTAAATTCAAATTGATTATCAACCAAAATAATATGTTGTTAAGTAAACTGAAGATACTTAATCTGTAGGTCTCTAGATCCTAGGAACACATCTCACAAGTCATAGGAGTGATTATTTTGTTCTCAAAGGTTGGAGATATAAAACTTGGAAGGGAAATCTGACTTTACTTCCAGCCTATGCTTCTGGCTTTTTCAAAAGGTGGGAAAATGAAAGTCCCAAAGATAGATGAGGATGAATGTTTGTTTAGGGAAAAAAACATGGTTCCCTTCCAACTTGTTGCAATGCTGATTGGGAATGGTTTAGATAAATATCTAAGTTGGGTTAGACAAATTATTATAAATAAGCCTTGTTAATAAGAATGTAATCATTGTGATATTCTAATTTTGCTGTAATTATGTAATTTTCAAGATCCTTGAAATCTTCAGTTCAGGAAAATCTCAATCTGCCTTTTTTAGGTTGCACTGTTGGCATACAACTATCAAAAAATCTGGACTATTTTTTCCTTTCCGTAATTTTTTTCTAATTAACAAGGCCTTTATATATCCTTTGCACATGGTTTCTTAAGAGTAAACTTTTAATTGTTTTTCTCCTGAATAATAAAAACCTTCAGGGGCTACAAGGTAAAGTATAATAGTGTTGAATACAACCTGCAGAGGTTAAATGGCAGGAAATTTTGGAGTTTCAATTTTTATATGCAAAATATATATAGTGATGCACAAGTAACTTTTTGATCCTTAATTAACTTGTTGCTAAGAGGATCTTATCACTATCCTCATTTCTAAGAACTTTGTATTGATACTGGAATCCATAGAAAAAGTGAGATTATTATATGTACTGTGCTCCTCTTTTAATGCCCATTGTGCATTTTTGTGTATGTTTTTGTAACGTAAACATACAGAATTTTATATTTTTTATAAAAATAAAAATAAATGCTTTGTTAGTTCTAGAATTTTTTCCCTCCTGTCTTTTTATATGAGATTATGCTTTGCTGTCATGTTAATTACCAAATGCATATATGCTGATACTACTAGCAGGAATAGTGATGTAGGTGCCAATAATATTCATACCACATGGAGAAAGAGATTCCCTTTCTGTTTTTTCAAACAGTTACAATTCCACTTTAGGCACTAAGCCTATTGAATGATCTTGTATCAGTCCCCCTCTCTTAGTCCTAGGAAGGAGGCAATGGTAAAGCATTACCAAAAACATTGTCAAGAAAACTACAGGGACCAGGCAGTTGCCAGGAGTTCACATTAACCCAAAGTTGGATTAACCCAAACGCATATATACACACACAAACCTAGCTTCCACAGTTAAATACAATATAGGTTGAATTATCATGTGAAATTATATGTTGAAACTCTATCTGAAAAGATGCCCATTTTGGAAAAATGTGCTTGTGGCTGTCTGTTGCAGAAATAATATGAGAATGGGGATGTTTAAGGATAGCTCAGTCTGGTCACTGTGTCTAAAGGCCCAGTTCCACTGGCCGATGGACGCAAAACATATGCATAAAGGACACCGCGGACGAGCGAAATTTCGGGGGTGGCTCCATCCGTTGTCATCCGCTCCAAAAAGTGGCAAAAATTTGCATAAACAGAACGGAAAACGGAAAAGAAGCGGACATGTGTAGTATGTTAACGGGGATGTTAAACGGAATGTCATAGGAAGACCTAAGCGGATGAAAGTTGGATGAAATGGATGAACAGTCAAAGGGGTTCCAGGGAGAAATTTTCGAAGCGGCACAGCATAGCGGGAGGGGCGGGTGCATAGCGGAATCGAAGCGGTTGCATCAACGCGACCGCCTATAGGAAACAAAGAGGATGTCGCAGTGGATGGATATCGTATGGCAAAGCAGTCCTCACTGCGCTATCTGTGGGGAGTATGAATTGCATAGCTCGCGCGATAATAAAAGGATGCAGCATGCACGACAGTCCAGCATACGCAGAGCGAATAAGACGTGCTGCCACATACATCTAGCAGGAACACCATAGGTTCGTCAGTCATGCAAGAAGAGGAAGCCCCGTCCTGACTCGTTTCAAAGCCCTGGCAAAGAAAGCAGAACCAGCATCCCACCTCCCTGCACTGACCCTGTAAAGCTGCCTGCTTGCTGCGTGGTGGACCAGCCCAAGGCCCCTCAAAGCCCTGAATCGCTGAGCCCGCTGCTCAACGCCCCTGAAGCCATCTGCTCAAGGCCCCCTGAAGGCCCTGCTGCTCAAGCCCTGAAGACCCTGCTTGCTCAAGCCCCTCGAAGGCCTGAATGAAGGCCCCTGCCAAAGGGAAGGAAGAGGCAAGGGAAGCAGAAAGGGAGAGAGGAAACAGTACAACCGTTTCCCGAGGAGCATTAGATGAGAGGTGCTTGGAGTGGCTGAGGGAGAATGAGTACCTTTGAGGAGAGGGCCCAGACTGGTGTCGGGACACCAAAAAGAAGCAGCGCAGCTTGGAGATGACAAGGCAGAGGAGCTGGGGTCATCACTGCAGATGCTATCTCCTTGGATTGGGGAGAAGCACATGCATCATAGCTGGTATGGCAAGCTACAGCTCAAGAAATCCGAGCAGGCTGCTGTTCAAGCTCATCTGACACGGAGAATGGAAATCATGGCCAGTGCAGTTTCTGGAGGGATGAGATCACACACCGGAGAAGCTAGCCTTCTGAGACCCCCTGTTCCCTGCAAGACAGCCACAGACAGCCAGTCCTGCTTCGCGAGACCAGGAGCCAGCTACACCTGTCAGGCAGGTTGTTCTTAGAGGGCCCTATGCGAGAGCCCCCCCCCCGACAGCTGCACTCTGCCCATGCAGACTTAGAGGATCACGTGGGGAATGATGCGCTCTGCTGTCACAAATGAGGAAGAAAGCGCAAGTCACCAGAGGCCACCCACCCCAGCTCCCACCCCCACTCCAGAGGTGCAGGTAGTGAGGCAGACTGGAGGGCCAGAACCCATGCTGCTGTTGGATATCAGGGAACAAATAAAGACCAGACACAGAACTTCTCTCTCAGCTGGTCTCACTTGGACAGAGCATCCATCGGGGCCGGAGCAACCTTCATCCACCTACATGAGCCAGCACCTGAGGGACCTGCCCAAGGCCAGTACAGGGGATGAAAGCAACGAATGAACAGCATTCTGCACAATCCCAAGCCCAGCTGACCGTCCAACCCAGTCCAGGTCCTGCTCGCCACCCCAGCGTATCACAGCCTTCCATGCGTCAAATTTCAACAGCCCCTCACTACCAGGCTTACAACCTAGACAGGACTTCCCACAGCAAACAGACCTTCCCAGTCCAGGCCCAGGTTCAATCGCACGCCACAGATGCCACTCTCCTCACCCAGTGCAGCACAAGACAGCCCACTGACACTCTTCCTTCCTCCGACGCGCACATCGCCAAGCCCGTCAACGGACAATCTGTCATCCATATTGGGCTGACATGCTAAGTCCTTGATGAAGGGCCTCATCAAATCTCGACGTGACCTGAAGTCATGCTCTCAAGACAGCTTCTGAAAGCACACGATGCCCTTTGTACCCTCGGGGCCAAGCAACCCCAGATGGTGCCTCAGACCAGCACTCAAAGCTACAGCCACTCCACAGTCCCTGTCCGCTTTTACAGCTGAGACCATGGACATGACTCAGAGGTGATGAGAATAGTGTTCAGAGAACTGAATTTGTACTTGTAAAGTTATCTTTGCCTTGAGAACAACTTATTGGGTTCATTTAGCCTGTTTTTCAGATAGAGTCATAACTTTACCCTAAAGAAATTAATAAAGGGGTTAATCATTTGCTTAAACACTTAACACCTTTACTTGGATCATTTGCTTATTTAATAAAAGGTCATAGAAGTTAAGAAAGTTAATTAAACGGGTTACTTTGCTTAAGACACTTAAGACACTTTACTGTGGTTTCATTTTGCTTTTTAATAAGTCATAAAGTTACCCTAAGACAAGTTAATAAAGGTTAATCTTTGCATAAATACTTGATTGCATTTTTTTTATTGATAAAGTGTTGTGAAAACAATCTTTGAAAAATGGTTAAGGCCTTTGCAATGCTCTGTGGAGTAGATAAGAGATAGTGTGGGATAGATAAACCTCCAGTGCAAGCATAGTGGACTGTATGGTCCCACTCATCTAGCTGCCACACTATGGACCTTTTTTTATCAATAACATTTATTCATTGATCAAGCGACAATTTTTAAAATAAACAAAGCTCTTATTAATGCTATTCTTGTAGACACTCAACATACAGGGCACACATCTCATCAGTGTTATGCAACATCCTCAAGACATCCATTTAACCATCTATCATCCTGTCTGCCACTCCACTGCCTCCATGCTGGGGAGTTGCACCAGTGTCTCAGTAGATTGCGCTGCTTCTTCCCTTCACGTGAAGCTCTGTTGGGGCCTTGTACAAGACTTCAGGGATCAAAGTATGTTCAGCATATTCTGAATACAGTCATCGTTTCAATTTCAGACAGTGAAGTAAAAGATATAGTTCTGATAATATTAAGAAAAAAATTGCATATATTCAAAGCAAAACCAAACAAAATAATTAAGACTTCTGTTTAAGACATAATAATATAAAAATCCTATGTCTTGCTAAAAAGTAACATGCCAAAGAGGGCTAATGTCTCAATCTTGTTATTGATTCCAGCCACCACTACCATGACAGCACAAGGAGATTACGGGTGTTTCTTGACTTGTGCCAGATTACTGTACAAGTGTACTTGGGCAACATTTTATTTCTGCTGTGAAACCCTCCCTCCCCCCAAGAGCTTGGTTTTTCTTCTCATGCCTAGCATGTGAGGCAGGCTTAGTTATTCACAGTTGTACTAGTGTTAAAGTTTTATTTTTTGCTCTAAAACAAAGTATCCATCAATGTTTGTGGGGGACAAAAGTTCTGGTTCAGTTTTTGTCAGCTGACCTCCAGCGGTTAGATCAAGCCATCCCTGGTCCCATCCACTTCAGGAGAGAGCAAAGCCTGGGCACCTAGTAAAATCAAATGGGAAGAAACAGCACTGCCAGGACTCTTCTGCTGTGACATGTATAGGACCTTACTGTGAATTAGAGTAGTATTTCAACAACTTTAAGATGTGTGGACTTAAATTTCTAGAATTTTCCATTCTTAAAGTTGCCAAGGTTGAGAAATAATTACATAGGAGGATAAGAAAAGGAGGATCAAAATGTGAAACATTTTTTTTTACAATGGAGAGATGTCAAAATAATATCTGCAAAAATTGCATGTATTGGTACACTGCTTTTAAATTTACTTTAAAATGATCTTAGAAGAGCTTTTTTGTATCACGATGACCAGATCTGTATGAAATATTCCAAGTGGGACCTCACTAGTACAATATAAAACAATAATATCACTTCATCTAATCTTGAAAGTATCCCTCTGTTGATGCTATCTAAGTCTGCATTAGATTTTTTTGGCAGCTAGCTAGAGCATACTGCTGGCTCATACCTAAGTGGTTGTCCATCAGGCCATCTAGATTTTATCATCCCCTGTGGGCTTCCCTCCTCAGTTCTTAGAAATTCCTAAAAGGATTAGGAAGACTCTAAGAACTTTCCCAATGGTGCTTTTTCAAAACGCAACTGGACTTCCTTTGTTTTTCCTTGAAGATGTCTTGCTTCTCATCCAAGAAGCTTTTTCAGTTAAGAAATGAGAAGCTTCTTGGACGAGAAATGAAATGTTTTCAAGAAAAACAAAGAAAGACCTTTTGAAAAAGCACCATTGGGTTCCATTTTGAAAAAGCACCATTGGGTTCCATTTTGAAAAAGCACCATTGGGTTCCATTTTGAAAAAGCACCATTGGGATAATCATGACTTGGATGACTCAGAATCTCCATAGACAACCTAAGAAGTAAGAAAAGAGAAGCTGTATAAGCATCAGACATGAGAAAGAGGAAAAAAGAAAAAACGGGTGAGAACCAAAAATAAGAAAAAAGAGCAAGAAGCAGGGATGAAAAAACAGATAAAAAGCAATGCGGTGGGGGGGATTAACATCCCTACTGAAAAGGCACTAGAGGATGGGGGAACATATTGAGGAGAGTGAAAGTAGGGAGATCTACAAAATAAAGGGCTCTATTCCATTGATTTCATCTCTGTAGCTAAACTCCTGCATGAAGAATTACCTTATTGTCTCTCCCTAGGTGGCTCTGGTTTAGCTGTGATATAGTAAGTCTCACCTCAGTAAACTAGTTCTTTAAACATTTGTGCGCACATGCAGACATGAACAAGCACTCTAACTCTGTGGAGTTTGTGTGCAGTTAATTTCTTCATCTTAAAGGCTTCATACCTTCTTGGATTCTCATCTCTAGATCATGTAATGACTTTTCAGATTCATCTAATAGGGTATTGAAATTTAAAAATATTTTCATATAAAGCCCATGTCACACTGAACCAACGGATGCAAAAAGGATGTAAAACAGACAAAAAAGCTTGCCATCTGTTGGAAAACGCGATGTACTCACTGCCTCTGTTTGGCTTCCTCTCTATCCTTCCTGCATCCGTTTATGGACGTTTCATCCGCTCCAAAAGTTTTGGGCTGCCCAAAACTTTTGCGCGGAAAATGTATCCAG
>BHFT01060251.1:0-24382 GCA_004320025.1 Laticauda laticaudata
AGATCTGTTTTTTTATTATCTTTTCCAGTATCTTCCCAGGTATTGATGTTAGGCTGATTGGTCTATAGTTTCTTATATAGTTTCCTGGGTCTTCTAGTCCAATCCCCTGATCAAGCAGGAGATTCTATTCAAATTGTCCAGTCTCTTCTTATAAACCTCCAGTGATGGAGCACCCATGATTTCTGGAGGAAAGCTGTTCCACTGGTTAACTGTTTTCACTGTTAGGAAGTTTCTTCTTAATTCCAGGTTGCTTCTCTCCTTGATTAGTTTCTATCCATTGTTTCTTGTCCAGACCTCTGGTGCTTTGGAAGACAAACTGACCCTGTCCTCTTTGTGACAGCCCCTCAAATACTGGAATACTGCTATCATGTCATCCCAAGTCCTTCTTTTCTCCAGACCAGTTCTCATAACTAGTTCCTGCAACCATTCTTCATATGTTTTAGTCTCCAGGACTTTAATCATCCCAATTGGTTTTCTCTGCACTTTTTCCAAAGTCTCAACTTCTTTTTTGCAATGTGTCTCTCCAGGTAGATTGTCTGTTTAACTTCTAAAGGCTGGATAGAATCTGTATTGAGTTGTAATATTGGATTGGAAGAACATTCTTTCTTTTCCCTAACAAGATGCTGCATAATAATATTAGGTCCCTTGATATTCTTCCTGAAGGAAATAAGTACCTAACTGATCAGTCCAGATGGAGAAGAATTTGGGTTAGTTTATTTTTTTGAACAGCAGTTACCAGAATGTTTGCACGTAGATCAGAATGAATTTAATTAGGCAATGAATATGGTAGAAAATGAAACGGAATGATTTCCTAGTTCTGTACAACCCGCTTAAAAACAGATGGCTGTTTGACTAGCAGCAACCCTGAAGCAGTTTCATGAGGTTTTTTTCCCCCTACATGAAAGCTTTGTCACAGGAAGCAGCTGTTAGTCCAATACTAAGGGCAGATAGTCTTGTTGTTGCAGTTCCAATCACAGCTAAGACTGGCGAGCAGGCTACGATCAACTTACTTGCTATTAACAGACTGAATGAACCTCCTGGTGGAAATGGGACCATTTCTGCCTGAGAAGTGAGTTACCAATTCGCTAAGGAAACATGTCCATGATTATGTGCATGAGAGAAAGTATGGTTAATGCCATAGGCGATTGCCCTTTCTAATGAAAAGAAAACTGGCGAGATAAATTTCTCCACATGTGATGTTCAGTATTGGATGTTGTATTTGGGGAATTATAACATGTAGGTTGGCCAGTCTGGAATAGAACTAAATATTGACATGCTTTCTCTTCAAAAGCACTGCCATCTGTGGCATCCAGCAATGCTCTTCCTGATCCCACTGGCTTATGTCTGTTTGATTTAATAGTTTGCTTTTACTGTAACAAGTGACATTCAAAACCATTGACAATTGAATGAGGTTTCTTTTTAAAAAAGCACAGTTAAAAACAAAATTTAAAGCAGTGGTTCCCAACCTTTTTTGTGTCCCGCAACCCTAAAGAAATTTCACTCAAACCTCACACCCCCTGAAATATATGGTAAATATATGGTAGGATTGAATTATTTAATTATTAAATATATGGTAGGATTNTGTTTGTGACGGCCACTAAATAACGATACTTAACTCTAAAATGAAAACAAAGTTAGTCCATTGCAAAAGAAAATAAAAATGCCAACATATAACCAATATCCTATTATTTACCTGGACTTTTCTCGCACCCCTTGGAATATCGTCTCGCACCCCTAGGGGTGAGCACCCCAGGTTGGGAACCCCTGATTTAAAGCAACTCATTAACAAAACAAGCAACATCAGCCAGCAAAACAGCCCAGGCATTGAAGGGTTGCCTGAATAAAAATATTTTATCTGCTCATCAGGAAGAATAACACAGACCTCTCTAGGCAGCTGGTTAGCTTTTCAACCTTCTCTGACTTTGGGCTTATATTAGCTTTGTCATTTTTTCTCTTTTGTTTGGAAAAATAGAACTGCATTTTTTCGCTCCTGCCCAGAACCTAAACAATCTTTCTGTAAGCTTTATTCCAGCTCTGCACAGACATTAATTTTGTCAGCAGAATTATTACCGTAGTGGGGGAAAGGGATTTTCAGAAATTCATAATTGCCCTTCTGCTCTTCTGGACAGACTAGTATGGAAAAATTCCAGTTGGCCAGTTTGTGAGCCGAAATCAATCATCCATCTCTACAGAGATTTATTAGTTTGTACTTGATTTTCATTTTTTAACGCCACTGATTTAAACCTGGTATAAACAATCCCCCAACATGTACGATTCTAGAACTAAATATTCTTTACCGTTTAGCCCCATTTCAGGAAAAGTTTTAAAACTTGCTTGCACAGGGTCACGAAGGAGAAGCTATTGGCTGGAGGTAGTTGGTGCAAGTAACAGAGAAGGCACTCCACCTCTCCTTTGCAAACTTTTGGGTTGTTTTTTTTAAGCTTATTGTAATTTTCATAACTGTTTTTATTTTTACAGTTGTTTGATGTCTGCATGTTTGATCTTGCTGTAAGCATGCTCAGAGTTGCCTTGAACTGCAAGATGGGCAGCACATAAATTTGATGATGATAATAATAAAATTTATTTCTTTTTTCCGCATAGCTTTTCAACAGCTTCAGGAAAAATGTCAGTTCCTGGCTTATTTGAAAAATGTCTCCAACTGAGCTTTTTTAGCTGCTCAAGCTAACAACTAAATTGATAGATAAACAAATAAATTAAAAAGTAGGTGATTTCCAGAGAGGTTCTGTGGATTACCAAAGTTGGGTACTGTGTCTTTATCTTGTCTCTTTCTCGTAAATGAGCCTTGCAAGGGAGTGAGTTTTGGAAGAAAAGCATAGAAGAAATGATTGGAAAGCAGAATATTTTTGCACTTGGGAGATTTCATATTTGGCCCCCAAAATCATAAAATTACACAAATGAGGTGAGGCATCCACATAATAAAAACTTAGTGTGGAAACAACTGCTAAATCAGTTACTATTCTAATACATCCTTAAATCATAATTGGGCGGGGATTCAATTTTTTTTTACTACCAGTTCTGTGGATGTGGCTTGGTGGGTGTGGTGTGGCTTGGTGGGCATGGCTTGGTGAGTATGGCAGGGGAAGGATACTGTAAAATCTCCATTTCCATCCCACTCCTGGGGGAAGGTTACTGCAAAATCCCATTCCCTTCCCACCCCACTAACCTGTTTTCCAGCTCCATACTACTGTGCAGAGCAACAAAAGAAGACCCAGGAAATCAGCTGGGACTCCAGAGGCAGAGAATAGATGGGGTGGGGGCAGTCAGAAGTTGCATTTGCTCGTTCTCCGAACTACTCAAAATTTCTGCTACTGGCTCTCCAGAACTGGTCAGAACCTGCTGAATACCACTTCTCATTGGGCCTGATTCAATGGAAGTCAATGGTCTTTCTGCCCCCAATAGATTGTGCCCAGTTATGATAACTGAACATCTGGTATGAGTTGAAATCCAAACATATGGAGAGTACCAAATTGTTTATTTGATACAAGGTCTACTTCTAGACCTTCTAGATATGTGCCTCACTTATATTGTAATGATTCCTGAATGATATGGCTTGGTTTAAATTCAAAATCTCCCTCAAATAACACTTTATCAATTTTTTTCCCCAATGTATATCTTACCAACTTCAATTGTGTGATTTAAGGAAGGAAGTTTTCCCATACATTGAGTATGGATTTGTAACTCCCCCCCCACCCCCCAAATGTGCTTTATGCATTTTAAAAAATGTATAGGTTGCCCAACTCCTTCATGCCCCTGGATAGGGTACAATATGAAACAATATAAAACAATAATATATGAATATTTCATTAGTCATTCTTTCTATCTTTGTTTCTGCTTATGTCATCTTCCTTTCTGTTGTTATTTCCACTGTCCATCCAGTTTCTTAATCTCCAATATTGCTCTCAATTTCACAGTTATTTTTGGAGTCAAATTCTCACATACTAGTTTCACAAAATTAGTTTTGTAAGCATGTTGCTTGTAAAAATTAATTCCATCTGAAATTATTTATTACTTGTTTGATTGTGTACAATTGCAATGGTATTTGAATATTTAGCCCACTTGGAATGCATTTACCGTAGTTGTCAGATAAAAGACTGATATTGGGAAAGGAATAGGCTTGCTTCATTTTGGAGTTGAAATTTTCTGCATATCTTCTTTTCCTTTCTTCTTCCTTTCCTCATTCCTCCCTCCCTCTCTCCTTCCTTCCTTCCTTCCTTCCTTCCTTCCTTCCTTCCTATACACAAATGTGTGTTGCATTTCTATTTTCAGCAAGAAATGGAATTACAAGGATGGCACTTGATACAGCACTGTTTTATCAGGCAGCATGTAATGGCATGTGTGAATGACCTCGGGAGAAGGGCAAAGAGACACAGGCAAGTAAAACCTAACTTCGCTTGCAGCAAGAATGTAGCTAGGACAAGAGCCTCAAAAGTAACTTCTACTGACATTGCAGAAGATCATTCTGTTTTGAGAAGTTAGTAACATATTTTGATTTCCCTTCATTTTAGGAAAAAAATAGCACTAATTTATTCTGAACCTGTTTGTTTTCTTCCACTCTTGCTAAAAAAAGGGAGAATCTTCACATAAGCTTTCGATCTCATTCCAGAGTTATCTAGCTATGGCCATATCTTGCAATCTTGTGATAAGGGAAGGCAGGCCATGAAAACTTGATACCAAATTTTAATAAAAGCCCTGAAAATTGCTGATTAAGATGAAGCCCCGGAACAATCTTGAGTGCTCAGTGCTGTGCATCAATGGCCTTGGAATATCTCTGATATGAAGATTCATGAAATAAGACTCCTAGCATAGGGAGAGCTTCTTGTTTGGTATGTTGCTTTTTCATGTTTCTGATTAATTTACTTGTTATAATGAAACAATAATGCTTAAAATTATCCTTACTCGTTAGTGTGTCTATTGAATAGAATAGAATAATAAACAGGCGTGGGATTCAAATTTTTTAACAACTGGTTCTGTGGGCATGGTTTAGTTGGTGGGCATAGCTTGGTGGTCATACTACTGGCTGGGTGTGACCAACTCAATATTACTTACATCGAGCCATGCATCTCTTTGCCTGGCCTCTCATGACTATGGGTTACTGCAACAGTCGTAAGTGTGAAAAATGGTCCTAAGTCACTTTGTTCAGTGTCATTGTAACTTTGAATGGTCACTCTACATAAGAAAAGTACCAGCAAAGGAGGGAAAAAAAAACTCCAGAGAAGTTCCTGAGACAGGAAGTAGGAAGACAGAATGTAATAAGGGTTAAAGGAGAGGCAGTTTCTGTAAGCAACACCAGAATGTTTCCTTCCTGCCTTTCTTATAGGGTTAGGCCAATAATTTCTTCTAACAAATGGTTTTCTGAACTGCTTAAAATGTTAACAACCGGTTCTAATGAATAGGTGCAAACTGGTAGAATCCCACCCCTGATAATAAAGTTGGAAGGGACCTTGGAGGTCTTCTAGTCCAACCCCCTGCTTAGGCAGGAAACCCTACATCACTTCAGATAAATGGTTATCCAACATCTTTTTAAATACTTCCAGTGTTGGAGCATTCATAACTTCTGGAGGTAAGTTGTTCCACTGATTAATTCTTATAAAATTGTCAGGAAATTTCTCCTTAGTTTTAAGTTGCTTCTCTCCTTGACTGTCTCTGGACCCTCCAAACAACCATTTTCTGGCATCTGGCTTCTACCTGACACTTGACAAAATAGGACCCTCATAAGTTTCTTGGGATATAAAGGGAGTGGAGGGAGGGATATATTTTCAGACTTGCAAGACTGATGCCCTGGTATGATAGATCAGAAGGAAACATGGCCAGAGGAGCTAATCCTACTTTATTGTAAGATTACATGAACAGAATCTTGCAAATTTGAAAGTATTATTTATCTCCAGCCCTTTACAGTTCAAGAGACTAGAGAAGGTCACTTCTGAGTTTCTTGCCCCATCCAAATTCCTGCTTTGGGCTAAGTTCCTTTTATCTGACCATTCTCTTGGCTGTATCTTTTTGTCCTGTCTCTCAAGTCCATTCCCACATACCATTATATCATGCTTATCTCTCTAGCCAAAATGTCATGGCCATAGAACTTTCTTTTGCATTAAGGAAGCAATTATTTATTCCTATCTGTAGAAACAGGAATTGACAGCAATTAAGATACTATTTAAAGAGCATTTTTGAAAATATAATGATAACAGCTGTC
This sequence comes from Laticauda laticaudata, assembly GCA_004320025.1. Taxonomy (NCBI): domain Eukaryota; kingdom Metazoa; phylum Chordata; class Lepidosauria; order Squamata; family Elapidae; genus Laticauda; species Laticauda laticaudata. The sequence goes on from BHFT01060251.1 coordinate 6,212, forward strand.
ACCCTCAACAGCAAGCAGAGAGGAATATTTTAATTCATGGTGATGAAGCTTCTACATTATTCTGTTGTTCCCAGTCTCTATATTGTTTGTCAGTGTACATTTGACAAGCTGACATTGCAATAGCGTTCTATCTAAAAAGGTATATAAAAATCATGCTCTGAAATATAAAGACAGAAAATAACATTACCAATAAAGGAGAATATTTGTAACTCAGGGTTGAAATGAAGGATCCTTGGTGCTCTCTTTTTTTGCACATGTTTCATTACCCAAACTGAATGAAACATCTATAAGAAAACAAGCAAGCTCAGAGAACAACAGAAGTCCCTCAGAAAATAGTATTGTGGTGCAGATTTCCAATAGTCTCTGGATTGTCAATTAAAAAAAAAGATGAGTGAACACTGGATATCAATTCTGGATTCTGATATTTGTATGAAATGATACAAAAACTCAGCAATCCTGGGCTTTTACTGTGCTAATTTGCTGTTGTGATTAAATAGATTCTTAGGTTTAAATTTGAAGGACAAAAGGTAATGAATTAAAGAAAACTGTAGGAACAAAAACAAGCATGTCAAAGTGTTAATGAGACAATATTAAAATACTTTGATCTTTGCTTTCTTGTAGATTAACAAAGTCTAACTAGATAATTAAAATTAAAAAAAAATCTGGCAAGATGGATGTCCTTTAGTCCATATGGCTTCATTCCCAAGTGCCATCTCGCAATTATATCTGCAAGATAATTCAAACATCTGTTCACAAAAACATACCTCAAAATATTAAAAAAAATTTTTTCCTTCCTTTCTCATAAGCTTAGGGATTTGCTTGGGTATAGGAGCAGAAAAAGCAATTTCATATTTTAACTGTGTGGCAGATGAAAATATAAATTAAAATCCAGAGTAGATGCTGGTCATAGGCCCTGGGAATATCCACATGGAAAAACAACTTCTATCAAAGATTTTTTTATGCACATTATTACTCTCCAAAAATGCCTTTCCAAATAACTTTTTGAAATTGCAGACTGCAATTAATTGGAAGAGCAGTCACATTTTTTGTTTGGAAGTTTTCCTTTACTGGGCTAGCAACAGATCCTGGCTGACAGAGTTAAAGATACTCCTGGGAAGTGTTTGTTGTGCTTCTTCTATATCTATCTTTTGAAAATCCTTCCCACAGTGATTATTTTACATGTATTTTGATTTTATTTTTAATTAATCATTTTTTTAAAATGGAGGAAAGGGAAATAAAAGCAAATATTTTTAAAAAGAGAAGGGGTTGGAGAAGAAATAGATGGGGGAGGAAGGAGGTGAGGAAGTAGAAAACGAGAAGAAACACAAGTAAATAAACAAGTTTGCACCATCATGAAATTACACTAACATTTTCAAAGTTTCATTAATTGGCTTAGATAACTGTATGAACTACAGTGTTGTATGAGCTACCAATTATTCTAATGGAGAACCAAGCAATATATGAATATCAACAGCCATAAGTCAACCAGTATATATCATAAAATAAAATTAAGCATTACAACAATTTCTACCTGAACAGTGAAAGACTTTAAGTTAAGAGAAAGTCATTTTTTGGGAAGTGGTGCAAACCCATATATTAAAGTCCAAAAATGCTTTCCAAATTGAATTAACTTTTGTGTCAGGTTTACTTTTGAAATACAAATTTAGACATTGAAAGATATTCCCACAGGCTAATTTTCCATTCTTCCTCAGAAGGAAATATGCATAATTTCCTATAGGAATCATAAAGTATCCTTACAGGAGTTACCAATACTGCTCTAATTCAATATACTTTGTGGGAATGTAAGGCTTGATAATATTTAATTGGAGAGTAGGAGGTTGGAAAGGAACTTCTAAAATTTGGTTTCTTCTATGATGAATAATTTTTCAATATAAAGGGAATCCCTGAAGGAACCTAAATCATACTGATGCTTCAGATCCTGGAGAATTAGAATCTATTGGATCCTCAAGTCTGGTTTTTTGTCCCATATAGTATTTCCCTCGGTGTCTTTTTAAGTTTGGGTTCCCTAATTTTGGAAAGAGATAATTTTGAAGGATAGCAGAGAGGAGGAATCCAGTCTTAGATGTTTCTTTGTGGTTTCCACTCCTGGACATTGCTATGACCTCTTATGAGCAGTTCCAAGCAGTGCTGTCTATAATAATTAAATACCATGTTTTCTTAAAAATCAGCACACAGTAACTTGCATACAAGATAAATATAAACCTTTAGAGATGGGCTTTCATTTACCAAGGAGAGGGGAAATGTGTTGAATTTTAAATACACACTAGCTTCCATCTCCTGACCTAAACAGCTGGAACATTTCTCACAGGCCAGCTATCAATATAAACAAAAGTCTGTGATTATTTGATGGGCCTTGAACAAATTGATAGAGGTCAGAGGAAACTAAAAGAAAGGTTATTAGGATGTTACATTCTCTGAGTCAATGCTATTGTGAGAAGTTGTTGCTGAATTGTGAATGAAAACCCAATGGTGCAGCTTGTATGATTAAAAATGGAAAAGAAAAGATACAGACGGATGCTCCAATACTGAGGATTGAACACTTAGAAGCCTATTGAACTCAATAAAATTTACTTCAGAGGGCAAATTCATTCAATTATATGTCAGATAAAGAAAAAAGAAAAAAAAAGAAAGATTTTACTTTGTAGAAAGGCCTGCTGGGATTAATGAGTACAGTAATAACTGTTTTTGCTTTGGCAATATAAAAATTGTAAGTTATTCAGATCTTTTATCACTAAATTCCAGCTTCACAGCTGAACAAGTTGGAAGAAACTGCTTCAGGCATGAATAGAAACACAGAATGAAGAGAAAAATATTGCCCAGTTATGTGAAGGATGTCATTTGGACACTAACTCAAAAGCCTTGGGCTGACAATTATCATTAATTAGTACCATGCTGAAATCTGAGTTAACTAAAATATGGTGAGAAGGAGCATGTGATGCAATGTTTAAGCTTCTTGTCGTTAAGCAGGTGCAAATAGGAAAAGGTATTCAAATCTTTTGCCTCCTTTTCCAACCTTTCAAAAATTACCTGTCACGAGCTTTCAACATGTATGAAACCTGACAGTGCTGGCCCAGAAATCTCTATTCTCAGGATTCCTTTTTGATTTGATGTATGACTCTTCTTGACTAATGATTTATCACCACCTATCCATGATGATATAAAGCTTGTCTGCATCAATGATTTATTGCCATAGCAATGGCTGGTGACACTATAAATTGCTAATCAGTAATGTAGTGAGTTCTCTCCCAGATAGCTCAGTCATTAGGGCATATCACTGAAAGAAACTTCCCAACCTATGCTATGCCACGAATCTCATTTTTTGGCATTTATTTGTCTGTAGCATTGCAAGTTTCTAGAGAACCTAAAATCTGAATATTTCTTTTAAAAGTCAGAAAATAAAGCAATGTGCCTGGTGTTCATGCCTTTTCCTCCAGTTGACTCAGCTATTAAGGAACAAAGTGTTTGACATATTTGCTGAAAACACTTCTGAAGTAGTTGTATGCTTCTGTATTGTGCAAAGCCAGTTTATTAGCAGGCATGAAGAGGAAATGAAAGAAAGAAGGAAAGAAAGAAAGAAAGAAAGGAAATGAAGGAAAGAAAAAAGAAGGAAAGGGAAAGGAAAGAAAGAAGGATAGCACTGTTACTAGAGGCTACTCAGAATGAAAAAAAATAGTTGAATAGTTTACTTATATAATGTCAACAGTGTACATTAATATTTACACATAAATTTAAGTCAGAACACAGGGTCACATTCAAGTTATTGACTGTCTAAGGATTCACCTTCATACCTGTTAATCCAATGCTTATGTCAGCAAGATTTTGCATCTCTCTACTTTGAAACTAATTTTGTTACCTGAAGGCTGGTGTGACCATTTTGCTTACTCCAATGCCATTTTGTGCTAAAAGGTCACTTTCAGGTACCATTCTCTTGACTATATATCAGTTTGTCATATATGGGAGCAGTGGCATTCACATCATATCACATTGACACCAAACTGATTTTTCTGTATCTCGTACAGAGATGGATTCATAAACTATACAGATGCAGATAGATAACTCAACAAGATGTCCATAACAAAGAACATTTATTGGTTCATCAGGTATCTTCATGGCTCACATTTGTGATGAAGTTCTTCTATAATGACCAATCCTTTGTATATCAGCCTTGCAGTAAAAGATGCTTATCTCCTAACCCATCTCGTAGAGGTAGAAAAAGCTACTATCAGTTCATGAGTCCAGGCAAGAATGATGGGAAACCTCCCCAAAACCCTCGAGGGTCAGTTTAGTGACCAATGAGGATTACAGATGTGGCCATGTGACATGAATTACATTTCCCAGAATACCTTTAACTCTATATTTATCATGATGCATTCCTTAAGGGGACAGCTCATTAATTCCTACGTAACTACCAATTCCCATAAACTGGCTAAACAGCACACTCCCGCACCTGAATTGTAATTCCACTGTTAAAGAAGAGAAAACATTAACATAAACTTAGATAATCAGTAGACAGTAATACTAACTGTATGCAACATAACTATACAACTAAGAAAACAGTTAGCTAAGTTAACTAAGAGAAAAGTGAACGTTAATAAACATCAAACAAAGCAACAGCATGCCAAATTTGACGTCAAACTCAGTTCGGCCTCTTGGTGCAGTCTGCTGGTCACCTCTGGTGGCCTTTTAGAGTGTACAGGAACCTTGCCTGGAAAGGGTAAAAGCCTGGTGGTCGCTTTCTGGTGGCTTTTAGGATTCAAATGGTAGCTCTTGCTTCCACCAGTGTCACAAGGGCATCGGGAAGCTGTTGAAAGGGTGTTGTGGAGGCATTTGGTTGTGTACGAGCATCTTAGTGGATGTCTGGTGGTTGCTGGGGGTCATTTAGGGTGTCCTGGTGAAAAATGTACTGATTGCTGGTGGCTGTTTATCTGTAATGGCATTCTGGTTTTCGATCGGTGACAACTAAAACGGCATCGGAAGGCTGTTGGAATGGATGGTGCTAAAGGCATTGCCTGGGTTGGAGCCTGCATCTGAGTGTCACTGACAATTCCTCTGATCCCCCATCCTAGTGGACGATTTGATGGCCACTGGATTGTCTACAGGGCCGCTGACTGACTCGGAGAGAGAAAGGTGCATGGGGCATTATCCCCAGCAAGATAGGATAATATCAAGCTCAGATCTAGAGCAGGCAAAGTGATGAGCCAGGTGCTGTCGGTAGGCATGTACTTTATGACATCAGGTGTCAATGATCTGACTGCAGTTGTTTGGTACCCACGCATTCAAAATACGGGCGTAGTGGGAAAACCCGGGAACTTCTATCCAATGACTCTATGTAGAACTCCAGTAAGCCTCCTCCCCGCTTGCTTCTTGGTCTACTGGCACTTGATACGTGAAAAGGAAGTTTGTTCTGTTGCACCTCAAAAGAGGTTTTGAAGAAATGCAGGTTGGCCAGGGTGCAGGTGGCTTATCATATACATTTTTCAGCACATCACATTTTCACAGCGATTTAGAGTGTCCTTCACTGGTTTTTCAGAGTGTCCTTCACCTTTGGCTAAGCAGATGGGAAGACATGAATGAGGGTGTGGTGAGTCGGCGCGCACAGTGCTGTGCAGTTGACACTCAATGCTTGATTCTTGGTTGCAGTTTGTCATCAGTTCGACGGGAGCCTGCATGCTTCTGTGTTATTGTTGTGGCTCCTTGTCCGAAGGATGGTTACGAGGTATCTGCCATGGTGCTCCGGTGTCTGGATGAAGTGCGGTTCGGGTGCTGGTCAACTTTTGCAGATGTGACATTGCACTTTGGTTGTGCAGTATTTGGCGCAAATGTGATTCGCAAACAACTTGTAGCAGTATTCGGTACTTCTCTTAGCAATTCTTTTTGTTGTCATCGATTTTGCTGCAAACCCATCTGCAGCTGTTCAGTCGAGTGACGAGTTGTAGTGCATAGGACAAAACTGGTTGAAGTACGTTAGACTAATTGGGTAGTATCTGATGAGGTTTCTCGCTGCACTGTGTATGAATAGGTCGCGACTCCTGTGTTATGTGTTGACCTTGGTGATGATTTGTAAGAGAATGTGCAGTAGAGGCTGGAGAGGTCCAGCATGTGCGTAGCAGTCTCTGTTAACGGTTTGGTAATACTTGGCGTTCTGAGGCGAAGATTTTCTGAAGCGTTGCAGACCTGTTTGCAGGAAGACAAATTCTTGGAGAAAGGCAAAAGAGTGGGTTCATCCTGTGGTTTTGCGTGCAGAAAGGCATCAGACAAAACAATCATCATTCTAATATTTATTTGGAGTTTTTGGCTATGATTGCTTCTTGTATTCAATGAAGAGATCAAGGCAAGCCAATCCTGTAAGTCAGAACATTCTTTGCTGTTATGCAGCTCTGTAAAGGATGTTGGAAAAGTCTCTAGTTTCAGGTTCCATGGATGGTGATACATGGGAACTGTAAAATGTTCTTAGAGCAAGTATTCCATCAATGTGCCTTTGCCATATTCCAGTTTCAAAGCAACTCACGCTCGTTTAAGAAGCAAGTGTCTGGGTTGTTAAATAAGTCTGGTAAATGTTTTTCACCGCGTAGCTAGACCATGGCTAGCCATCGCCAACAGAAATTTAAGTTCTTCACCAGGAAGCCAACTGTTCAATTGGACGGTGCTCAATGAAAAATAGACTTCCATAGTAGGTATTCCATGCCTGGCTTGTCATTGAATTTGTACACACCACTGGCTGCTAAGTCTAACCTTCCACACCTTAGTGACAGTTCTCTGTTACTTCTCTGTGAGGGCAAGTCATCTCTTCGTATGATGTCATCATAGGCATGGCGTTCTGGCTCGAGGACATGTGTTGTAGATGGTACTGGTTTGTCAGAGAGTACTCTATGAGGAGGTTGGCATCCGCTCCCACATATGTAGGTAGTACCTTTTTAGGTTGGGTATAGGTTCCACCCTGTGCATCACAGTTGTTTGTTGACAGTTGTGGTGAGAACTCTTTAGCCTGAGGATTGAGTGTGGCAATTGTGATTGTTTGCAGGTCAACTTGTTGAGAAGTTGTTGTGAGCACTGGTGGGTTAATTTGCTCACCTGGCAGGCCATGAGATGTTGGAGTAGTTGTTGCTGGTGCTGGGAAGAAAATCTCAGACCTTAGTATGTACAACATCAGTTGGGGAAGGTTTGATGTTGGAGGGAAGTGAATCTCGTACTTCAGGTCATATAACATCAATTGCATAACTGATGTGTAGAGTCTGTGGTTGAGATTCATCCTTTGCCTCTCTGATTGAGGAAAACTGTTAGGTAACTGAGGTGGTTCCATCTGCTCATTTTGTAGCGAGTGCTGCTCATCTACATAGGCCTTGACCCATGTATCTGTGCTCTCTTCTCCCAACTCTTCAAGGTTGAATTGGAGGGAGGTGTTGTGGGCCATCTTCCGTCATGCTGCAGCATGTGCCGTCTTTGTTGCGGTGTCTCTTTGCCATTCAGCCAATTCCAATTTGGCCTGCACCTGTTGACTGGCTTGGGCTTTGGCCTGTTAAGCCACTATATCAGCCTGTTGAGCCACTATTTCAGTCTGTTGAACCGCTATTGCTACCTTCTGCCATGCTACCTCCTCTGTGGTGTGTAGCTCTGCGTCTGCTACTGCAGCTTCTACTTCAGCTTCTGCAGCCCCTTCGGCGTAACTTGTTGCTTTGGAGGCCTTAGATGCGCCGCTACGAGGGGAGGACTCTGGAAGGATGGTGAGAGCTGGCAGCAGAAAATTGGCATGAGACACTGGAACCTGCCTGCGATCTAGCCGATTTGGGATGGAGGGAGGAAGCTTTCTTAGAATGGAGGGAAGAAGATGCTTGTGATTGAAGACCTATGTCAGATGTGGATTTCTCACTCTGTATTTGCTTCTTCTGTAGCGCGACAAGGAGCACGGCCTGGAGGGAGTTTCTGCCTTCCTGAAAGCTGTCATGGCATTTTGTGTTCGCCTCCTCGAAGCAATGAATGTGTTCCTGAAACTCTGGGTCATCCAGGTTCGACTGTATGTATTTAAGCTTATTTTCACTGTCTCTCCACCATGCGAGGTGCTCAACTCCTTTTGCATCAGGAAGAAAGCCTCACAGCTTTCTTCTTCATATAAATAAAAAGATAGCTTTAGTGCCTCACGTCTCCTTATTCCCTACAGCAGATATTCAGTGGATTTTATATGCTTTTAAAGGATGTATCAAGACGGTTGCTGGTTTCATTTGCTTATGTGGTTTTTTTTTTTATGCCCAGTGCAACTGGAGCAGCGTTAACCATATTGATCAGAGAGAAATTGCTAATGCTATTCTGTCTCCCATTTCAGCATAATTGTATAGTCTTCTTCAAAAATATGAGTACAAAAGAGCTTTGGGCAGAGTAAAAAAACTTTCACAGGGGAGGAAATATGTTTTTGACTGTTAAAATACCTTGCCTTGCAAAGCAGAAGGTAAGTCTGGCTATGGGTTATTTGAGATGCTCAGAATGGTTTTAGGAAAGTTCAAAGAACACAGGATTGTTGTATGCTGGATAACTGAGGGATCCAAATAATACCAAGAAGAAGTTAACATGTATTTTATTGATTAATATAGGAAGGCTTTTAATTATGTTGTTCAAATCAAGCTGGGGTTAGCAATGTTCCAATATCCAAGGGGTTGCCACAAAGAAGAGGGGAGTCAATCTTTTCTCCAAAGCATCTGAAGGCAGGACAAGAAGCAATGAATGGAAACTAATCAAGTAGAGAAGCAACGTAGGACTAAGGAGAATTTTCCTGACAGTTAGAACAATTGATCAGTGGAATGACTTGCCTCCAGAAATTGTGGGTGATCCAACACTGGAGGTTTTTAAGAAGAGATTGGACAACCATTTATCTGGAATGATATAGGGTTTCCTGCCTGAGCAGGGGGTTAGACTAGAAGACTCCTAAGGTCCCTTCCAACTCTGTTATAAACAGAATGATTCTAGGAAAAATCAAAGAACGCAAGACTGTTGTATGCTAGATAACTGAAGGAGCCAAATAATACCAAAAATAAGTTAACTAGTACTTTATTGATTTATAGGAAGGCCTTTAATTATGTCATTCATACAAGCTGGGGAGGGTACTCAGAAAAATGGGAACCCTAGAACATCTACATCTATGATCTGTATTCATAGGTCAGGAAGCCAGAGTTGGAAACAGACCATGTTTCCTGCTTGGCAAAGGAGAAGGCTCTATACTTTTTCCTTATTTATGCCAACTTTATGCTGATTATTTATTGAAAGAAGCCAGATCAGAAGATGATGAGTGCAATTTTTAAACTGTAAGGAAGAAACATCAATAAATGGTGGTAGTGTTGGTGCCATTGCTCTGACGGCTGAAAACATGAACGATTTGCAAGTTATAGCAATAAAAGTCAAAGAGAACAGTGGAAAACATGGGATGAAGATTAAATATCAAGACCAAACTTGACAAACTGCGTGCATTGTTGTTTGAATCTGATCTGAAAGCAGCAGAAGGACCTTTTGAATCAGCTTAACATATGTTTTGGAAGAAGATGAGGGCACAATGAAAGGGCAACAAATGAGAAAAGGACATTGTGTTTCAGAATTGTTTGCAACCGGAGAGTTTCCAATTGTGGGCTCTTCCGAGACTCTTTTTTGTTGAACGGTCACTCAACTCCCATCATTCCTCACCAGTAACTATGTTGATGGGAGAAGAAATCACCCATGGTCCATCCCAATTATGTAAGCATGACAGGTCAAGCATAGTAGGGATTGGCAAAAGGCCCAGGACCTGACAAGTAAGGTTTCTTAGATATATAGATAAATTAAAGTAAGATTGTAATTACTTTGTTTTCCCAAAAATAAGACCCAACCAGAAAATAAGGCTGAGCATGGTTTTTCAGGATGCTTGTAATATAAACCCTATTCCCCCCAAGTAAGCCCCAGTTAAGATAATCAGCCAGACGGATGCATTTAGTATCGCATTTCCCCCAAAATAAGACCCAATCAGAAAAGAAGTGCTAATGTGTCTTTTGGAGAAAAAAATACTGTGTTTCCCTGAAAATAGGACTTACCCCCCAAAATAAGTGGTGCTTACTTTGGCGACAAAAAAAAATTATAAAACCAGGTCTTATTTTCAGGAAAATACAGATAAAACAATAGCTGGGGGCTGGGTGAAATGGAAAGAGGAACAGGGAAAATGATTGGAATCTAGAAATGAGAAGGATAAACAAAGGAAAATGGGAATTCAGTGCAGATTTTAAAACTTTGACTGCTTATTTTTTTTCCTGCTTGATTGAAACAAAACATCCTTGTGCTGTGGTAATCAAACCACAGTTTGATTAAACCACTTCAATAAAGCCCAACCATCTGGGTTCTCACCTCATTACAAACTAAACCATAATTAAAGAAATCATAATGTGGCTTAGCATATGTGTGAATCTTGATATTGTGTGAAAATCAGGAGCAGGTCAGTAACTTCCTGGTGACCATGACCCAGGTGTTGATTCAACCTCAATATCTCTTCAAGCTTTGACTGGTTTTTGAGGATGAAGTGTGCTATTTTTATTATTTGCCTATGAAGAAGAAGGCTAGTTGGAATCAAGGACATATGAGAATTTATCTGTCTCTGCTGTCTTCCCTGTCTCTATTTACCTGCACAAATACAGATGTGAACACATCAGGGATTATTGTTATTGTGTGTTATACAATCAGATGTTCAGCTTGGATTTGGTAGTTTTTATTCATCTATTGAGTTGTTTCCAAGGACCTGGGTTATCTAGAGATTGATGTTTGATGGTGTTTTTTGGAAACACTTCCTTTTGCAACTGACTGATGGTGAATTTATCAATGCTGATGGTGTTCAAGTGATGCTCATGTTGTTTTGAGATTGCACCCAAGGCACCTATTACTATTGGTACAACCCTTGCTTTTCCCCCCATAATATTCATATTTGAGGCCTTTGTCTTTTCTTATCTTCTCCAGTTCTTTCTCTTCTATTCTGCAGGCACTGTCTGCAGGCACTGTCCTGTCCACAATCCAAACACTTTTGTTTTTCTTATCGACAATTGTTCAGTCTGGGGTATTATTTGGCAGGTGTCTGTTTGCTTGAAGTCCCAGAGCAATTTTACTTCTTCATTTTATATTACTTTCTTTCCTTCATGGCCCCACCAGTTCTTGCTTGCAGGCAAATAATATTTTTTGCAGATCTTCTAATGATGATTATTATTTTTATATTATTCTATCCTATTTTAGAAGCTGATGCTCTGGGTGGCGTTGGAAGGAGAATTCAGTACTTAGGGACAGAATCAACATGCTTTTCTTCAAAAATTGGCAGATTTGCAGATCCTTGGATGATGGTTTTCTTTGAAGCTCTGAGAAAGTAGCTTTAAATCTAAGGTCAGAGCTGGTTTGAATAAACACTGTATCTTGACATTTGCCTCCAATTTTGTACTTTCCCATAATCCATTTTGTTTTCTTTTGTTTTTTAATTCTTCTGCAGCTGCCCTGAGTGCTTATATTCACAATACTTGTGTTGGGAAAAACAAAACTGCAGGGATAAAAAAACATAACTGTGAAACTTTTAAAATATTCAATAGTATTTTGCTTTCACTATTTTTTTCTCTCCTGGCAATATATAATTAAAGAAAACATCCTTCTAATTTGACCAATTTGTTTCTCCTCTTTTGCTTGATCTTTTCTAGAGCAGGGGTACAAAATGGGGCCTAGCAGCAGCCCCTTTATAGCCCTGGAGCCCCCAACAGGTGATGACCTGCAAAGTTTACCCCTAGATTCCTACTTTAATAATAATAACTATGAGCCAAGATATTAAACAAAGGTGCTTGGTGCTTGCCCCCTCAAAAAATATCCACGACTAATTTGTTTATGTCTAAAAATATCAATTTTTGTGTCAAGCCCCCCTTTCTAAACATAACAGTATGGGTTAGCACAACCAATTTTTAGAACTTGTTAATCAAGATTCAAACTAAGTGTTTCAGAGAAGATAGGATTCCCCACAGAATTCTTGTTGCTATCTTGTGAAAGAAAATGCACCACAGACAAGTGAAATGAGGATAGGAACATCTTCTTTGATTAGATGTTACCAGGGAAGAGATGTGTATTAGCAATTGCCATACCTTCCCTTTAATGTGTACCATGTATTAATTAGTACTAATGTGTATTTCTATTCCTTATGTGTACTTGTAAAGGAACTAAAAACAACTGAGTTATGAACATTGCTTTCCCTTCCTTTTTAGGATGGCTACCTATTTTTCTTTTCAGAGCTTCCTCCTCCTACTGTATTTTCTCCACAAGAACTAGGTGAATTGGCTGGGCTGAGAGAGAGTAACTAGTCATCCAGCTGGCTTTCATGGCTAAGGTAGGATTTGAATTCACACTCTCCTGCTTTCTGATCTGGTGCTTTAACCAGTAGACCAAACTGGCAGAACACATGGACCAGAGGTGGTATTCAGCAGGTTCTGACCACTTCTGGAGAACCAGTGGAAATTTTGATTAGTTTGGAATACCACCTCTGACTGGCCCTGCCCCGATCAATTCTCCGCCTCCTGTGTCCAAGCTGATCAGCTGGATCTTCTTTTGTTGCCCTGTACAGAAGAATGGAGCTGGAAAGCAGGTTAGTGTGATGGGAAGGAAATGGTATTTTGCAGTAACCTTCCCCCGGAAATAGGGAGGGAATGGAGATTTTGCAGTATCCTTCCCCTGCCATGCCCACCAAGCCATGCACACTAAGTCACACCATTCCCACCAAGCCATGAACACAGAACTGACAGTAAAAAAAAATGAATCCCACCACTGACATGGACTCAGGAGAATATATGTATCTCAAGTTCTAGTTTTCAGGGAGTAGTAAGGGAGGACTGACTTTCCTCTGCCAAGCTTATGAGTTACCCTGAATGATAAAATGGATCATTGTACTGACTCCAATGAACTATGTAGGAACTCTGTATAGTATTGAAGCAACATTCTTTCTTGCAGTTCACTTTTAACCTAACAATTAGAACTGAGTAGAAGAAGCAGTAGATAGAACACAGGGAATCTAATCCTTCATATTAAACATCTTGACACTATTACCCACACATTAAAGACAGAAGGAGGAGGAGGAGGAGGAAGGAGAGGAGGAGACGACTAGGCAGCAGTTGATAAGAAGCAAATTAGGCCACAGAAGGAATGAGGGCATGGCAAATGTCTCAGGCGTTCTACGCACCATAAAGCAAGTTCTGAGCTGGATGTCATGAGGCACAAAATCAAATAAGTTATAATAGGGGTTACAGAAATAGTGGGATGAATCAACCAGTGGAACAACGAGATAGATGGGTACCCCTTGTTTCAAAGAAAGAGTGAAGTCAATAGAGGAGATAACTGCATATTAAAAATTAACTGAGCAGATGCATAGAGATCCATTGAATTGATGATAACACAAATAGTCATGTGAGTTCAGATAAAGCAGCAAGCTGGCAAAGAAAATGTCATGCCAGGAATCTGCTACAGACCAGCAAATTATGGAGAAAATTTTTGAAAACAGATAACTGAAGGCTGAAACAATTGCAGTGGAAATTTCAATAATATGAGTTTTAGTTGAAGACTAATCTTGTTAAGCTTACTATGACAGATAAATTTTCGAATAATGTTAGTGATCATTTCTCCTTTCAAAATATTGAGAATGGTTCTAGATGATTTGCTGCTTTGGATTTGGTCCTTACTTACAGGGAAGGATTGATTAATTATATTAAATTGGTGGAAACTTTGGGTTGTTAAGAGATGTTAAGAGTTTTTAATTTTAGCAAAAAGCTTGGTTAAAAAAACTCAGTCAAATAGAAACCATAAAGTTTAGAAAAATGGATTTTAACCAATCAAGAGAAATAGTAAGGAAAATGTCATGGGAAGACAATCTTGAAGGCAAGCCATTGGAACTTCTTGAAAAAGAAATTAAGGAAAGTGCAGTCTGAAACAATAGCAAAGAGGAAGAAAATCAGGCATGATTTGGGGTGTGGGGAGACTGGAAGGGGTGGGGTGGAGCAGGGAGGGGCTACCCAGCAATTTAACAACCAGTTCATCCGAAGTGGTGTGAACCGGTTTAATCCCACCACTGGGTCTATGTTTTAATAGATGATTGATCACATCCTATTTTGTTTATGAATACATAGCAAATAGTGATGTGAGAAGCATGGTGTGATTATGTCTTGGAGAGGTTATGCAGAGATGCTTATAACAACATATTTTAAACCTGTGAAATAAAGAAAATGTTAGAAAGAGTATCAGACTGATTCTTCCTTAATTTCCTGAGGTATAAGGAGAGAAGGGAAAACCAGTCAAATTTTTGAGATTGTTACTATAGCCTTTAACAACAAAGCATGTTTCCATCATCCTTGTGGAATCTGTTCCTCGACTTGATCTAACTCAAAAGGTTGACATCTTAAATCTGTTTTTCCTATTCCTTCACTCTTACACCTTGTTTTTAACATTTTTTTTGTTTTTTGGGCTTAAAACATTTTCTAATGTGTATGTGTGATGGTTCCTGCAGTTTCTTCAGGTCATTTATGTGGCACATCACATATGGATTTGTGAAAAGTCATGACCAGGAAAATGCTGTAAGTTGGAGTGTGGTAAAATATCTTTTAGTGAATGTGAATGCCTTCAGGTCCCTAAGCTCTTATGAAATACACCCTAGAAAACTGAAAGAAAAGGACAAAGAGCTGTTGGGTTTTCAATCAACTAACTTTGAGGAGACCTGGAGAACAGAGAAGGTACCAGAGGACTAGAATGGCGCAAATGTGGTGTCCCTCTTTAAGATAAGAAAAATAAGGATTCCAGAATTGATTGAGCAGTGAGCTTAACACAAATATATGGAAAATATTTGTAGAGAATACGAAGATGATCTTTTTTTTTTGTTAAGGTTTATTGATTTTTAAGGACAAACAAAAACAAACAAAACATAAAAACATCAACTTTCTTCCATAAGTGTACAGTGTGTAGTCGGTGTTCTCCGATTATTTACAAATGGATTGTGTTTGTGCTATATCAATTTTCATAAGCTGAAATTAAACAGTTACATTACACTAAATAATCCATATTTCGAGTGAAAGTGGATCCTAGGTAATTATTTTATTATTATCATATTCTATATTTTTGTTGAAATCGAGAACGCGAAAGCATTTAATATTCCCCTATCGTTCCCGTGTTCCTGGCAGGAGCCCTCGGAACTTACGGTGGTGGAGTGTTATGCCAATTTGACAGCCTGTCTATCCCTAGCGCTTGTCACATCGGCATCAGCTGCTTGTCGCCGTCATAGCTAGACTTCGCTGTTACAGCTTAGCTCCTAAGCAGTCGGAATAGACAAACCACTTTATTAAATGTCGTTAAAATAAATGATCTCGCGTCGTTGCTCCGTGTCCACCTCGTTCTAGAACCCCATTATATTTGCAAACCCACAACTGGCGACGAGGATGGAATCCAAATAAGGAAGGGACTGGATATCAATTATATAACATGCTAGATGCCCAGCGAGTCAGCATGTTAAGAGCCCGGAAGTTCACTAAAATACTAAAAGGAGTCTGAAGCCACCTACGGAGCTGATCTGGTCACAAGGCCACTGGACGCCATTTCGAAGTTCGCGAAATTCAACTTCCTATGTGTGTATTACTCACGCACACTCGTAATCGCTGAAGAAGATATGATGATCCTTCAAAATTCCGCCGATGAGGCTTGTTACGGCAGCGAATTTTACAAGATCCAGACAGGTCAGAGACTTGGAGGAATTCGGAAGGATGAGAGTTATCCATAATACTTTCGACTTATTAGTCTTCTCACCTGGACGCTCACTGAAAGCTTCAAGCCCATAGAAAAAAGTCCTATTCCTTTAAGCTTTTGTGGGGCTGCAAGTGTTTGACAGCTGCACAGCATTGGTAGTCCCACGACCTGTTCCGAGAAGTCCCTGGGGGGGAGCTCAAGAAATCCTCTTCTAAATCACTATGTCACCGCAAGCCCCTCACAGATTGCAAGGAGAACATGCTTAGGAGGCGAGTTCAGGGTGAGGGAGAGACTATCAGTGAATACATGGCTGCTCTTGAGGTCTGCTGCCTTACATTGTGGATTCAGGGAATTAATCTAGAGGATATGGCTCCTAGATCAAATAGTGTGAGGGTTAAAGAGCTTGCTCCAAGGTCTCCTGCCAAAGGGCAGGCTAATTACGCCAAAAGGGACCAAGCCCTAGCAATAGCCATTGAAGAGTCCTCAGGCTGTGCAGCTTCTCTGGCTTGATACTCACTGCACAGCTGAAATCCGCAGGGAACTTCACAATCAAAACAAAATTAGCTCAACAGTCCATTTTCTGAGTGAGGTTTCTGCAGCTGATCAAGAAGGACTGCCTAGAGATTCAGACTCGTATAGGATTAAGGGGTACTTAGACAACAAGGAGATGACTCCTTTCCATGTTAGATTCAGCAAAATAGGAAAAAGGCTATGTTTGTATTTATACTCACCCGCGACATGCAACCCATAACTAGTTTCATTAAAGTGTGGAGTGTCTAACATCACTTATAAAGCATCCCTGTAGGCATATTCCAGATAATGTGCCCTATTCTTTGTTTTAAAGTTATTGTGCCCATAGTACGGAATAAGGGTCTTCACATTAGCAAGGTGTCCTCGTGACCAAGTCTTCGGGAGAAAATTTTACTCAGAGATCTTCAGTTCCTAACTACCCATCTTTTCAAGGCATAAGGAAGACCTGGCTATACTATCGTGAGTTATCCTATATAATCAGTCCAAATAACACTCCATAAACATATCAGTCTATAACTATCTTTGTCTCCTCTATCAAGTGTTTAATTTATATAAAGGATAACAGACCGTGCTAGGAGAGTGAGAGGATGGATAGCAGTGATCTTGAGCTCTCTAATCATCTACATTTCAAGGATGGAACAGCTGCACGCTATAGATGACGCCTTGAGCTTAGCAAGAAGCTCTATTAGCCGAAAAGAAGAGCTCCTTGACTGCCAACCATGGGTGTCTGCGAGCGATATTCATCAAGGCTGAAGCATAACACTCCCATGTTCTCTTGGGAAAGAGGGCA
This sequence comes from Laticauda laticaudata, assembly GCA_004320025.1. NCBI lineage: Eukaryota > Metazoa > Chordata > Lepidosauria > Squamata > Elapidae > Laticauda > Laticauda laticaudata. Next base: position 23,292 of record BHFT01060251.1, read on the forward strand.
AAATTTTCCTCATTCAATTCAAAACTTTTTAAGAGAAGGCCATCTTGGGTACACTGCTTGGTTTTTATGTGGAGACGTGGAATGGTGCTCTCCACACAAATATCTCACTGAGGTGACGATTTCATAGGATTGGTAATCCATCGCCACTCTCAGGAACTTAGATTTGACCTTAGGCAGCACTACTCATGTGGTTTAGATATGCTGGAAGTTAGTATTTTCCTCGCTATTCAAACACTGATGCTAGAAACTGATAATTTCAGAGCTGAGGGTTTATGGTGGTATGTTACAGCTCAGCGCAAAGCCAAACTCACCCGGCATATCATTTGTATAGTGTACGCATCCCTACGCAAGCAGAAACCTCACATGATAAAACTTGCGTGAAGACATACAATGACGCAAGTGCCCTCTATGAGCAATTCCGTCTAAAAGTTAGAATAAGGAACTTCGACACAACCTAATCACACCAAGGAGATTGAACCCTGACTCAGATTTTGCTAAATGCGGATGAAATCCCCATTATATATGTGACCCTCTTGAAGATTGGAATAGAGTGGTAGATATATTAGTAATACGACAAAATTAAGTGGTAGAGGGGAAAAGAATTGAGTAGGCATTAGGATACATTTGTCGTCTTATATACAATAAATTATAGTACAACCTGATACTGGGACTAAACTCCATAAATTCTCAAGTGCTTAAACCCATGTTGTACCCATCATTCAACAAACCATTTTTCACATTCTTTTGAGCCTGAAGTCCTATTCTCGCATATTGCATAAGCTTGAAGTTTATTGGTTTATTACTAGGTCATACCTAGCATCAACATGTCCTGTAATAGATGACCACAACAGCAGAATTCGGCAGACAATGGTAACTTCACAGGGGGAGCTTTTAGGTGGCGATGCCTTCAGTTGGCATGAAATGTTGTCGCCCTCTTTGGATATAATTCTTCTATAAATTACCCTGATAGGTACAAGGCTACTCTCAGAGAATCTCCAGGGGTAGATTCCCTAGATTATGCAATGATAATTATTAAATTCTGCAAGCACAAGACACAAAGTCGTTTATGTCTGTTTAACAAAGAGTAAAGT
>BHFT01060252.1:0-18526 GCA_004320025.1 Laticauda laticaudata
CTTGTTTTTCTTTCTCAGTGGTATTGTGCTGGTCTGGGCTTCTATGATCATACTTTTCAGAGTTTCCCAAGATTTTTTAGTTGTTTTCCCCTTTAGGATTTTCATCCATGGAATATTTTAATAGTGTACATCTAATAATAAGGCTTTCTTATATTTTTAGGACCTTGAAACTTGCTACACATTCTGAAAAGGTAATACGCCATTTTCATTGATCTTATGGATTCTTATATTAATGGTTAACCCATCTTTTCTTTAGACTCATCAATACTAGATATGTGATAAAAATTAAAATGCACTTGTTGTAAATGTATGTATGTATGTATCAAGTTTGAAGCAGTTTACATTGAGCTTGTATCTGTTGTGTGCTCTTGTATTATTGTGATCAAAGCTGAAGTAGTCATTGACTGGTAGGACATTGTAGCAGATAATTTTGTATGCCAATATATATATTGGCCTACCCATGCAAGCTCAACCTTTTTTTTCTCTCCCTCAGACATCAAATGTTGAAACTCCCAAGAGGACTGATAATTCACAGTTTCAAATCTTAGAGAATAAAGGAAGAAATTCTAGACAAATAGAAAGTAGGAAGGAAAGACAAACTGATTCAGTTAGAAAACCTTCTTCATCAGCTAAAAAAGGAGATGCTTTAAAGAAGGCCCAAGAACAGTTGGCTGAAAAGGTAAATAATATATTAAGAGAAATAATACATTAGTAATTACATAATCTGAAGTTCTTTGGAGATACTCATTTACATAAAAAGCAGAGACAGCTTGAATGACCATAAATAAAAATTAAAAATCCAGTGTTTTTATTAGACAAGTGAATGGAACAAGGATACCATCTTTATGTTTTTAAAATTTTAGAATATTACGTGGGTATTCAGTGCTAGTTAACCACTTGCAGAACAATCTGCTGGAGAAACATACTTTCCCCGGCATCTCTCATCCTCTTTCATTGTGTTGAAAATAGCCCAGAGCATGTTTGAGGGTTTAAGTGAAAATCTTTTTTTCATGTAGAATCTGATAGTGTCATAATGCTTATTGCCTGTAGTCCCTTTAAGCTTTACTGATTTGATTTATATTAACTATAATGTTTACTTTTCAATCTGTATTCATATCATTTTTTTATTATACATTATCTTGTCACTTTATAAATCATAAAACAGGTTCTGAAATTAAGGGAAACTGGGGATAGGCATAGTAGATGCCAATAAAGGGGGGAAAAGGCAGGTTAATTTCCAAGGGTGTCAAACGGGGAAATACCAGGGAGTATTCAGTCAGTTCAAAATGAATATAAAGATTTTTTGCAAACTTAAGCTCTCTACAAGAATCTGGCCAACTGGCCGTTAAGGGAAATTGGCAGGAGATGAGATAGGGGCATTCAAGGTGGGCCGGACTTAAATCTCTTGCAGTTGCGAAGGAACTCATGACTTATGATGCCTTGGGCTCAGCCTGGTCATCTACAGGTAGCATGTTTCAGCAGTGTAGCTGCGGCTCATCTCTTTTAAGTATGTTATGTTTTCTTGCAGGTGGCAGATATAGTCATATCTGATTCACCCCAGAACACTGGGAAGGATGTAGGGGATCTGATCAGTACCTTATTCTCAAATCCTTTCTTAACAAGGAAACAGATTCCACGGACTCCAGAAAATCTGAGTGAGTATCCCTTAACATTGCACTGCAGTACATTCAGTCATCCTGGAATTGATATAGTTTTACACTTTCTGAGGTTACAACAGTTCACTTAGTGATCGTTCAAAGTTACAAAGGCACTGGAAAAAGTGACTTATGACCATTTTTCACACTTATGACCATTGCAGCATCCCCATGGTCACATGATTTACATTCAAATGCTTGACAGATGACTCACATTTATGACTTTTGCATTGTCCCAGGATCATGGAATCCCCTTTTGCAACCTTCTAATAAGCAAAGTCAATGGGGAAACCAGATTTACTTAACAACCCATGGTACTAATTTAACCACTTCAGTGATTCACTTAACCAACGGGGCAAGAAAAGTCATAAAATAGGTCAAAATTCAGTCAACAAATTTCTCACTTAGCCAGATAAATTTTGGGCTCCGTTGTGGTTGTAAGTTGAGGACTACCTGTAACTATTTACAGAATTGATCTTTCAATATTGTGGATAGCAAGCGACCATCAGAACTTGGTACCACATTTTCTAATTAACAGATTTTACAAACTTTCATGAAATACAATTTATTTCAACACATGCATAGAGTGGCTAGGGCAGGGGTTGGCAACCTTAAACACTCAAAGAGTCAAAAAGGTCCTAACCGGAAGCCCCCGTTCAATTCTGGAGCCAATCAGACTATGGTGGTTTCCCCACCATAGAGTCTCCTCCTAGTGTGTTGTCCGTTTTCCTCTACCTGCCATAACCAAAAGCCCTATCAATTGTGGGGCGGAGCTGCAGCAGAGGGATGAAAGAGCCACATGCGGCTCCAGAGCCACAGGTTGCTGACCCCTGGGCTAGGGTGAGGTAGGGTTTAAATTGGGGTGGGGTGGGTCTATGAGACAGAAGGGGATTTTGCAGTAGTCATAGCTGAGAGCTTCAATGGATCTCCTTGCTGTTATATGTGACAAACAGCAGTACAGTTACTGTAGAATATATTTAAAATAAGCGATTGATGTTTAACAAAGAAAGCTTTTTCTCTAAACGTCTAATGGAGAGTCTTAGTCATCCAGTTAGTAGTTGCCTCAGAGGTGCTTTTTTGTCAAAAAGGCAACTGGACTGGTTTTTTCCTTGGGGAAGAAGAAAAAAAAGAAAATGTTTTGCTTCTCATCCAAGAAGGTTCATTGGTTGTGACTGAATGATGGCAGATGGAAGGATTGTAGTCATCTGGTCATTAGCACTCTCTCTGAGAGCCGTTGTGGCCACTTGGGGGTTTATCTATGCCCTCAGGGTCACCAGAGTCAGAACAATAGGGGCGAATATCTGTAGCTCAGGTGTAGTAGGAGGACAAAAGTTTGTTCTCCAAACTTGTGAGTTGGCTTCTGAATGTTTCATTACCAGACTAGGTAACATCTTCAGTGGAATTTAGGAGATGTCTTTGTTCTTCTATTTATAAGATGACTCTTAATTGACCCATCACAAGACTCTCATACACCCACACCTGAAGCCCTTATAAACACTGACATCCCCTAACTCTGCTGAAGACACTATCCAGCATGGTAACAAAACGTTCAGAAACCAATCCACAAGCTCAGAGAACAAACCTTCTCCCTCATCAGAATCAGAGCAATTGGTTTTGGAATCTTCTTGGAATTGTTGAAAGGATTGCATTGTAGACAGGAGATAGGTGGTGTTTTCTTCCTCTCTTTCTGTTGAGGGAGGGTTGTTCATTTCTAACATAGATGGATTACTCCTTTACCCTGGATTAAACCAAAGGTACTCTCTATCCAAAATATGGACAAAATATTTTATATTTTATCCATGTTTTAGTGCTCCAAAATATATATCTACCCCAAGGGAATGTTTTCTGTTGGTATAGTTTCAAAGGTGGCGTGTAGAATGAAATATATTTTAAGAAAGAAAATTACAGTATTGTATTTAATCTTTTTATCATTCTTTTTTTTTTCCAGTTACTGAAATTAGAAGCTCATGGCAAAAGGCTACTTCAGGTGAAGTACTGCATGATTCCGAAGCCACGGAACAATTATCGCAGGAGACAGTTCCTGATTTTAGACATCATTTAAGTTCAAGTTTGACATTGTTTATGTCACCTTGTATATCCAACACAGCAGAATTTCCCTTTTTAGATGTGGAGCCCCCAGATAGTTCGCAACAAGGGATTACTGACGAATTGCTGAATCACCAAGAGGCTTTTAGGCCGCTGAACAAAATTATTTGCAAGAAAGAATTGTCCCTTGCTGCTCCAGACCAAGTGGAAAACCCAGAATCAGTCTTCCAGGCTTTAAATAGAAGTGTGCATGAGGTGAGCTGTGGCTCTGGCAACCATACCGGATCAGAGACTTTGTCACACAGTGTGGGTCAGAATTCTACAATGTGTGCAACTTTGTTGCGGGAGGCTTCTCAAGCAATTAGAAGGACTGGTTTGGATAGTCATGATGTTATGCAGCGAGGTATACTTCAAGAAACTTTCCCAGAAGAAGGAGAAACTATCAGTCTTAATAGCCTCCATGATTTGGACTTGGATGACTCAAGGGAAGACAACTCCAGAGACAGGAAATCTGCAACAGATTATCTGTCAGGGAATGAGTACAAGTTAGATTTCCAGTCCATTTTCAGTCCGTACGAAGCACTGAAAAAGACTCTCCTAGATCACCCACCGGATCCCGGAAAGCGAATGCCAAGGTGCAGATCGGCATTTAACCTCAGTCCAACGAGCCTGGAAACAAAGGATGTGCTTAGCCCTTTGGGGAAACCTTATGCGTCTGATGCAGAACTTGCCAAGAAATCATCCCAGCCGAGTCATCTTGAAAGAAGGAATAGCCTCTCCCCTTTAATGGCAATTTCTCCACTGTGGCTAAGAGAGAAGAGAGATATGCAGGTCGGAGGAGACGTATTTAACAAACGGAAAGGTTAGTGCATCTTTCAAACTGTAAGTCAGGGGTGTCAAACTCAATTTCATTGAGGGCTGCATCAGGGTTGTGTTTGACCTCAGGGGGATGGGGTGGGTGTGGCCTGGGTGGGCGAACCCAGCTCAACTCATGTTGTGGGCACCTATGGTGGCCAAGTGCTAAGGCAGGACTTCTCTCAGACCTGCCCTCACATTATGATCTCCCTTCCTTCCTTCCTTCCTTCCTTCCTTCCTTCCTTCCTTCCTTCCTTCCTTCCTTCCTTCCTTCCTCTTCCTTCCTTCCTTCCTTCCTTTTCTTTTTTTCCCTCCCTCCCTCTTCCTTCTTTCTTCTTCCTTCCCCTCCTTCCTTATTTTTCCTTCCTTGCTCTCTTCCCATCTTCCCTTCTTTGTCTTTCCTCTTTCCCTTTCTCTTTTCCTATGCCTTCCTGCATGCTCAAATGCAAAAAAAACCCTTTCTCCTTTTGTTTTGTTTTTAGTTTGTTTTGCTAGCCCTCTGCCAGCGAAAAGGGAGCTCGGGGGGCCACGTATGCAGGCCAGCCCCATGGGTCAGTCCTTTGCTGTTTCCAGGGTGGAGCTGCGGCTCAGATTTAAGCACCCTGCAGGCCAGATCTGGCCCGTGGGCCTTGAGTTTGACACCGTAGGTGGAAATGCATCTAAATTCTGGGTGTAGGGGAAGTAGCTGTACTTTTTAATGTGTGACTTGGAGCGCCTTCTTAAGTGGAAAGAGATGCTGGTGGAATGCTGGTGATCTGTTAGTGCAGCATACAAGTAAGGGCGCCGTATTCAATGCATATGGAAATGAATAGTTGTGCAAAATGGCCTACATTCAAAGCGGAGTGGAGGAACTGCACGTGTAACTGATTATGTGATTCTGATCAAGGAGCTTCTGGTTTATACTATTGCATGTATATCACATTACAGTGTTTAAGTTACGAATAGGATATTGCTTCAGGCTACCTAGTTTATAGTAAAGGGGTTGCTATTTTGTTGCTTTTCAAGATTGGCATTTAAAGCTTATTCATGGGATAAGGTTTTTAACAGAATAGCAGAATTGGAAGGGACTTTGGAGGTCTTCTAGTCCAGCCCCCTGTTCAATCAAGAGACCCCATACCATTCCAGACAAATGGCTGTCCAATTTCTACGTAAAAACCTACAGTGTTGGAACAGTCACAATTTCTGAAGTCTGATAGTTCTTACTGTCAGGAAATTTCTCCTAAGTTCTGGATTGATTCTCTCTTTGATTAGTTTCCACCCATTACTTCTTGTCCTGCCTTCTACTGCTTTAGGGAATAGGTTGAACTCCTCTTCTTTGTGGCAGCCCCTGAAATATTGGAACACTGTTATCATGTCACCCCCTAGTCGTCCTTTTCACTAGACTAGTGAATTTTATCATATTTAATTAGTGCTTTGGCATGAGATGCGTCTTAAGAGAAATAGAGAAACCTGGCCCTGAATTTAAAATACATTTTTAGATAGTGGCTATATTGCCCTTCATAGAATTAAAATTCTAACCACCACGATGTCTGTGAAAATAATCTCTCTGTACTTAATGGTTGGAGATTTCCATGGAGGTTTCTTTTAAATTAAGATTTTCTACCCTGTACACAACATACGTATCTAGCTTAAAAACAAACTATGTTAAAACAGGTTTTAAAAATGGTATGTTTCTCTTTCAGAAAAATAATTTGAAGATGGATACAAAAGAACCCTCAGCTGCGAAGATGAAGCCATTCCATGGTTTTATAATTATAATGCACTGACTTGAACAGAATACTTCATGAGATGAAAGTGTTTTTGCAAATCTCAACTTTTAATGTTAGTGTTAGCTAATCCTGACTATAGGTTTCTTGCACAGTTCTATCAAGTTGGATAATTTTGTATTATCAGTGATCAAAACAGTACAGATGAATTGAGCTCTTTTTAAGAAATAGTCACAGAGACCTTTACATGGTAAAGAAACAATAATAAAATGTCTTATCTAAGTGTAGGATAGCATATTTTGTTCAGATTTTGGAAGATAAGAAAACCTTGTCTGACTCCTCAGGAACCATACAGATGACGTGCCTTGATAAACAATTGAATAAACCAAATGTCTTTGAATATTTCACTTTTCTCCATATCTGGGAATTAAGAAGCATTTTAAGAATAATTTGAATGACTGGTGCAAATTAGCCCCTTCATAGATTGTATCCAACAATGTCCATTTTGCAATGGAATAGAAAGAGACTAGACGAGTGAAATGAGGAATTATTCCCTGTGTAATCCCCAATCTATTCTACAGATTTGGGAATCCTGTTTCTCAATCTTAGCAGCTTTGTTGGTTGGGGAATTCTGGGAGTTGAAGTCCACCCATCCTAAAGTTGCCAACGTTGAGAAACACTGCTGTAGAACATAGATGGATGCACATGGAAGGAGAAAGAGAAGCATGGGAGGAAAAAAAAGTCCAATAGAAATCTGCTGATGCCTTGCACGTAATCTCTCAGTACTGACCCCGATAAATCTTGCAAGATTTTCTAAAACAAATCGTTATAGAAAATGAAGATGTAACATTACTTATCAGTCACCTATGTGAATATGACTTAGCTCTATAATTGAGTAACATAGGGTAAAGATATATAGGAAGGTGCTGGGTTTTCATTTTTCACTTTTATCCCAAGTATTAAATATTAGATGAAGGATAACAAAAGCAAAAATTAGAAAAAGTGGATTTTTGAAGACTTAAGGTTAGGAGTGAGAAGAGGATAATGTTGGAATTCAAGATGCTTAAGGTTAGGAGTGAGAAGAGAATAATGTTGGAATTCAAGCATCTAAACATAACTTCTGATAGTCTTAACAAAAATTAATGTTTGTCTTTAGTATTTATTTAAAATATGTATTTTTAAAACAATACTATAATAAACTTTCCTCAAGAAAATCTTCTGATTGTACATTTATCTTCCGTTTCAATTCTTTTTGGAAGCCAAATATATAGAAGACACCTGACTTGTTATACCTGTCTACTTATTTCACTCCTTATGAGAAATCATCTTTCTGTGATACTGAGTGAGCCAGCATCAATTTCCTATTATCGGGAAACTATTGTTAGGAATTTTTATCAGTTTGCTTGTAATACTAGCAATAATAATAATAATAATAATAATAATGATAATAATAATAATGTTTCGTCTGTTCACTTATTGTGCAGTACAAGAAACATGGAGGTTCTCTTGCAGATTTCTTATTGAAAATGGCCTAAAGGCTTTATCAAATCATGTACTTTGGTTCTAATTACAATGAGCCCTGTTGATGTGAATTCAGAGAAAAATAAATCTTGAGATGTAGCTAATATATTTAAAAACACTCATTTTGTGACATGCAAATATAAATATTTGCAACTCCCCTAAATCATAATTTTGGATGGAAATGTGGGAAATCTGTCCAGAAAGCAGGAAATATGTCTTGGGTTACCAGGGTTAATGACCCTGGCAAAAGCTTTTTGCCAAGAAAGATTTTGTTGTCAGCACATTCAACTATGTAATGAACAAAGTATTTAATAAGAATATTTCATTCATTCAGATCTTAGGATGTCTTATTTTTGTGTTCCCTTTATTTTTTTGAGCAGTGTACATTCCCTTGAGTTGACTGAAAATAAAAACAGGCTAATAAATATACAGGGCAAGAACTATAGCAAGAGTTTTCTGACGTGTCCCAGAAATATTGTTTGGTTTAAGCAAATTTTCTAGCATGAGCCCAAATGTAAGATTTATTTTGACTAGTAACCAGGAAAAATGCAGGTCCTAATACGCTATATATTATCTTTGGACATGTTGGAATCCTGAAGTTACTATATATCTTTTTAGCTATCACAGATACTTGAAATGAGAAACAAAATCAATTGGCAAAAAAGTTATACTGTGTTCTTACTGTTGCTATGTGATTGATCTCTGAATTTGCTGTATAATTTTATAAATTTGCATGCTCTACTCTAGTCTTTTGGTAGTGTCTCTAATGCGACCCCTTCCACTTTAATTATTTGCCCAGTTGGGATAAGCGTATCAGTTCCCAAACCTAAATGGAGCACCTCTATATTTGGATGTGAATTACTCTTCAATTCAACAGATACTCTGTTTTGACAGTACTGTTGCTTGCAAAGCCAAATCTACCTGGTGACTTCACAAAGGATCTCCAGATGACTACTAAACAAGTTGTTATGTGTCCCCTGCACCTTTTACAGGCCAGGTGAGGTCTCCAATAGTTTTCAGCAGTATCTGGTTTTAAGGTAGAAGAGAATCTGCACTGCTCGATTAGCTGGGATGTGCTCACAACAGTCTTCTACCATTCCTTGTAGTAGTGGAATCAGCAAGAGCTAGCAAACCAGTTCACCAGGACCTGCAACCATCCCATCTTTCCAAAATGACTCTGCAACAATCTCAAACCTCTGGCAAATGTATCTGTGAGATCTGTGACTGCGGGTATGTAACGTGTTGATTTTCCAAGATTACATTTTAGAGCATGGGTGTCAAAACTTGCAGCATCACGTTGCTGTCATGTGATGTATCGTGATGGTTTTTTCCATTTGCGGAGCTGGAGTAGGTGTAGCCTGTGCGTGATGCATAAGGGCCTTAGGCCGCCAGTTTGACACCTCTGGTTTAGAAGTTCCGCTACATGACATCCCATGTTAAGTCAAATGGCTTCCATAGGGTTGTTGACATGAAGACAGCCAGCGTTTCTTCATATTCTCTATTTTAGTGACCACAGGCACAAATCACCAGTTACTAAAATTAATCCCACATTACAGTTCTGTAATGTTACCCAAAGGCACATCCTAGAATATGTTTATCCATGAGCAAGATATGAGCAGAAGTATTGTATTTTATCTTGGGATATTACCAATGAGTAACTCAATAACTTAGGCTAAACTTTGGTATAAGGATGTAGGTGTGTGTGGGAGGGAGGTTTTAACCATAAAGTTAGAACCACAATCCTTAGGTTTAGATCTGTGATTCTCTGGGTATTGGAGAATACCCAGAGCTGAGCTAAGAAAAGATGAGAAACAGGAAAGTAAATAAATGGAGACAGTTCCCTGGTTATGGTTAGGTAATATTTGAAGAGCTTTCCTGATAGTAGAAATTGTATAATAAATTTTACTGGGAATGTTCAAGGCAACTGTTTATTAAAAGTAGTCCTGGCCATCAGCAAATCTGCATTGTAATACAACTAGATGTATTAGATCTTTTGTTGCTATTGTCTCAATGTTAAGTCTCTCACAAAACATTGATATAGATGTATATGGTGCAATGTGTTTCATGAGTGGAGTTGAAGCCAATTCATCTTAAAAGTTTCCAAATTTGAAAAGCACCGGTCTTAGTGGTTAGGACAGCAGATTGTGATCACTTGTGGGTACGTGTAGGACTTACATTAGAACACCTCCCATCCTGACACTATGACGGTTGGTTGTAATACATGAAGTTGTAGAGAATCTCACATCCAGAGAGTCTCAGATTGTGGAAAGTTGCCTTAAGGCAGGTGTGTGTGTGTGTGTGTGTGTGAGAGAGAGAGAGAGAGAGAGAGATCTGTAACTGAAGTCTGAGAAACTCAGTTATTCTAGTTCTCATGAGCGCAAACCCAAATGTCAATACACAATGCCATTGTTAATTGTTTTTTTTACTTGGCTTTAGCATTACTGTTAATGCCTCTGGCCTGAGTTTTATCCTTAGTCATGCCTCCTTGGTGCTGAAATTTCAGGCCTTGGAAATAGCCCAGGTATCCTGGGAGGTGAATAACCATCATCATTACATGACACTTTTCTTGAGCCTCTGCGTAGAGAGCCTCTCATCTACAAGAGGCAGCTTAGCTGGGGAGTTTCTGCCTGGAACGATGTGTGTGGCCTGTCGCTGGATTTGGCGGATTTGGCAGTGAAGAGAACTGCTAGTACATCTGTGTCCTTTTATTTGGGGCATAGGAACACTTCTTCCTAGCCTTTAACATCTGTTGCTGTTTTTCCATGGGATCGACAGTGGTTTTCAGATGTATTTATAAAAGGAGTCACAACGGTGCTGAATTTGCTCCGCCTTTGTCTTAATCTTCCACTTATGGAGACAGCTGCTGGGCTGCCTCCTCCAAATGTCTACATTTCAGTGGTTAGCACCAGGGACGCTGTGCCGGGATGTCTGAGAAGCTGGCTTTTTCAGCACAGCATGTAGCAAAATAATATTATTCTACAATTATTTGTGTTTGTGGTGTGGCATTCTGTTTGCCTAACATAATTCAAGACAATATTTCTTTTTCCACTTCTAAACAGTACTGAGCATTGACAGCATTCTGTGCCATGCAATTAGAAAAAGCCGTTTGGAAGGCGATGAGTCTACAAACCAGGACAGTAGCATAATGTAGATCTAGAAGAGGGCAATTATTTAACACTGAAAGCCTGAATGAAGCAGAGTACTAAAAGTAGAGTCCATGCAGCATATGCTCTATTTTCTCCATTACGGATAAAGCTCCTCCTTTATGACCCCGTAATTCTTTTATTTGGGGATTCTGGATGGAGCTGAGCGTTTACTGGCTGGATGCTCTTCCTGACACCTATTGGAGTTCACAGCAGATATTTTTTCTTTCTGCCCTAGGAGAGAATCATCCGCTACCTCGGATTGAACCCTCAACCTTCTGGGTAGTCCTCACCACTAGGCTACCACTTCGTTTTTCTACATTAGAGATACACAGCTAGAAATTCCTCCTCATATATTTCAGGAGTGGTTCATGGAACCCTCCTAAAGTTGATGCCACATTTTAATTTCATCTGTGCCAGCAGCGGGATACCTACAAAGTAATAGTAATATGGAGTAACACAAACTTTTAAGTTACTTATATTCAATCCTATCTTTGTTTCTTGACCTTGTAAGTTTGGCTTAGAAAGGGTGTTTATTCCTGTTCTTTATGAAATTTGTCCAGAAGTTCAGGCGGGGAGGAAATTAAATAAAATGCTGTGATATTAGGCATGACAATGGCTGCAATTGGTCTTTGATTAGAGAATATAGATAACAGTTAGATGGATGAACAAGTATGTGCCCAAATGGTCAAGTGGGTTTTTCACAATAGCCATAGTTGAGTTGTATAGCTTCATCCTGCATGCTTGGGTTTGAAAATGTGCATAGCTAATCAAAGTGTGCCAATTAGTGATGATGGCTTTTTCTGTCAGGTTCTGATGGTTTGCTATATTATTTTTCCCCAAATTGACGTGGCTTCCAAGATACCCCCTCTTTCCTTCCCCTCACACACACACACCAGAGGTGGTATTCAGCAGGTTCTGACCGGTTCTGAAGAACCGGTAGCAGAAATTTTGAGTAATTTGGAGTACCGGCAAATACCATTTCTGATTGAAGACTTTACAGTATCTTTCCCCTGCCACACCCACCAAGCCACGCCCACAGAACCGGTGATAAAAAAATTTGAATCTCACCATCAGAGAGACTACCATATATACTCGCAAATTTGGGGGTCGGCTTATACGCGAATAAATCTGGCTGCCCGACTTCACGTGATGAGAGCCAAGACTCTCATCGCCTTCGCGGGCAGTGGCTTCGCGCAATGAGAGCCAAGACTGTCATCGCCTTCGCCGGGCAGCGGCAAAATCAGCTTCCCAGGAGGCTTCCCTGAGGCCCAGGAAGCAAAAAAACCGGAGTGCGGTGGGGGTGCCCACCTAGCCATGCCCACAGAACCAGTAGTAAAAATATTTGCATCGCACCCCTGCTTACATATCTCAAACAAAGGTCTTCACACTGCTTGATCTGTTTAAATGGAAGTAGCACACATGGTCAACACAGTTATTTTGCTACCTTCAGTTGACAATACAATATGATGCCCATTCCTATTGGCAGGGATGGTGTTGTTACATTCCATGAAGCAGCTGGCTAACCCAGAGGGCCATAGGACCTCCAGAAATTAGCTACTACCTCCTAGAACCTGTCACTTGAAGCAAGAGTTCCACTTTTTTTTAGTGCGCAAATTGTCTAATTTTGAATTGCCAAGTATCAAAAGGAACGTCCTGTGAGTGGAGCATGTTTTTTAATCAATACAGCTAAAGTAGTATCTGAAGTATCCGATAGGTCTAAATGTCAGAAATGTGCAATGTGCTAAAAGCGCTTTCAATAGCAGTTATCCAATAGTGCAGAACCTCATAAAAATTTTAAAGTAAGTGAGAAATGAAATTTAATTATTTAACAACCAAACATTAGCACACCCATACTTCACATATTAATTAATTTGCAGGCTTAAAATAAAAAGGACATAAGCAAAAAGTGTGCATCCTCTTACATGCATATTTTCCCATATGCAGTGAGATAATGTATTACTGGCAGACAACTTAACATGCATACCAATTTGGCCTTTATTTCTTTTATCCTTCTAGAGCAGAGGTCTCCAAACTTGGCAACTTTAAGACTTGTGGACTTCAACTTCTAGAATTCTCCAGCCAGCTATACAAGTCTTAAAGTTGCCAAGTTTGGGGACTCCTGCTCTAGAGGATCATGTGCCAAATATCCCAATTAACTGGTTGATGTCCAGTGTAAAAATAAAAATCTACTGCATAATTATTTGTGAGGTTGATGACTGCAGTATTTAACGTAAGAAGAGATTTACGTCAATCAGCAAATTGCTATTTAGTCTGGGCTGGGGAGCCTTGCTAAGAATATCCATCAGGACTGTCTAGAGGGGATGGAGAGCTTGTATGTCAACAGGAACTCTGTCATCTTATGCTTTGGGCTTGTGTGTGCATTGGGGTGTGTGTGCATTGGTGGATTACTTTGGGGTATGACCGAAAGATTTAACAGCATGGGAACTGACTGCTCATCTCAATATTTCTTTTGGGGAAAGTGTGCAATGCTGTCTCACTTCGTGCTTATGCAAAAATATGTCAACATAGGGTTGAAAAAAATGTTCATAAGGACGGGTTGCATTTTAAGAGGCTATTCAAGGCCTCTGCCCTGCACCTGAATATACAAATTCAGGAAGCCATGCTGTAATTCTTACATCAAAAGTTGTGATTTCCCCCATGGCCACAATGCACGACAATGTCTGAACATTAGTTGTAAATGTGTTGTGGTGCAGGAGTGGGCTTCAAAAATTTTACTAACAGGTTCTCTGCCTGGGCGTGGCCACGATGGGCATGGCCTAGTCGACCTCCTGCACCACAGTAGGGGCGCCGTTTTCACCCTCCCCGGGCTTTGGAGGCTTTCTTCGAGCTTCCGGGAAGGAGAAAATGGCCTCTCTGGGTTCTGGAGGCTCTGTAGAAGTTGGAAACAGGCCCATTTCCAGCCTTCCTGAACTTCCTGGAGGCCCATTTTTCACCCTCCCCAAGCCTCCGCGTGTGTCCTGTCTTACCAGCATCCAAAACTGGCTGTGTGGGGACTCCTGGGAGGGGAGGGGCAGTGTGGGCGGGGCCAGCCAGGAGTGGGATTTGGGGGTTCTCCAAACTGCATACTTAGCTAGGGGTTCTCCTGAACCCCTGTGAACCCCCAGCAGCTCCCCCCTGCACGTTTTTGCAATCAGATGTGAGAATTAATGTAGTGTCCCTGTTATGTACAGAACCTTAGTGGTTGATTCCTGAGTTCAGATCCCATGAATTCATTTAGTCATTTGAGTGACTTATTTGATAAATCTGGGAAAGACGTTCTTGTCCCTCGAAGGGAAAGGTAAAATATAAAAGTCATAAATAAATATGAATATGCAGTTATCTATTATATGTTTTGATTGGGTCTCAGGCTGTGTTTATTTATGGAAGACCTTTATGAGGTTTACTGGCCACAGTTCTACTTCTTATTTAATTCTAAGATAGCACCTTAGGTTTCAAATTTTTTTTTGCTAACTTGGACAATAGTACTCAACCAATCATGTCTGAAAATCATGAAGGATATTTCGAAATATCTGGAAAGCACTGAATTGCCTATCCTTGATTTTTAGGCAATGATACATCTCTTGGGCATGGGGACAAACAATTTTATTGAAGTAAATTGAATTATTTTTTTTGTAAATTACTACCATAGCTGATAAAGGGTGACCTATTGCACAGATTTCAGCATGTGGACAGCTCTTCTGCAAATTGGGTATGAGTTGAATTTGGTGATGGGAATACTAGCTTTTATTCAGAGAAATGCAGCTTTATGACCAAATTCAGAAAAAGAAAAAAAGTGACTTCATGCCATGTCCTTCCTCTTCTGAGTTTGTGCTTAAAGCTAACTATCCAGAATAATACAATTGTGGGGTCCTTGGGGTGCTCTCTGAGCTTGGTTGTTTTCTTGCAGACATTTCATCACCAAACTAAGTAGCATCATCAGGGCTGGTATTACCGATGTTACCTAATGAAATATGTGCAAGAAAACAATCAAACTCAGAGAGCACCAAGAAGCCCACAGTTCTTGAGCTACAAATATTCCTTTCTATTAGAATGATACATTTCCTTTTTTTTTTGTTTTAAATTACAAACATTTTATTGAATAAATTGTTTAAAAACGTTGGACACGGTGAAATCATCCTGACATCTTTTTTGTCATACATCTTATGATATATAATATATATCTTATATACATTTATACATATTGTATATTTATAAATTTAATTTTTTTCATTAGTTCATCACCATTATCAGTTGTAATTTATTTACATAATCTCTGATAGAATAACACATTTACTGATGCAAGGAGCCTGCCTATCAAAATTGTTCTTAGTTGAATTATCATAAGGAAACATTGTATTATGTTAATTTTTGATTGCACAAACTTTCTGGACTAGAATTCTCATGAGCTGCTGATCATGGATGCTATAGTAGAAGTCAGCAAATCATCTGTCTTTTCTTTCTTTTGATGAAGGACAGTATAAAAAGTCTCAATTTACCAGCCTGCTCGAGGAAAACCTGAAGGAACTGGGTATCTACTTTCAAAAATCAAATAATTATTGAGATAAAACTCTACCCTGGTACAGCAGCCACAACTGAAAATACTTTTCCCTAATAATTGTTGCTCTGGTCCATCCCTTTGCTTGAGAAATTCTTTAACTCTGCACTGTACTTTAGAGAAATATATAACTTGTGAGAATTCCAGTGACGTACCATAAAGAATATCTCCAGATTTGTCAGCATCTATTTGGGATAAGATGTATTGATTTTAAAATTATTTTTTATGGCGACAATTTCATTGAAATGGGGTCAGTGGCACGATTAATAACATTTGGAAAGGCCTTTAAGGAGATCCATTTCCTGGTTTGTACAGCTACAATTTTATCACTGATGAATCCTGATCTGGGGTTCTCTTTCCTGTGCCAATCCGTACAACAAGAAGTTTGCTCAGTGGCATTTTAAGCTCTGTGACTCTTTCTCCCACAAAGCAAACCTAAATACCTTCTTAGCATGTCAGAGATGATTCTCCAAGGGTCTTTCATTACAAGCTTTGTTCTACTGCAGTGGAGATATTTTAATAAACTACATATAAGCTTTAGTTTTATTTTGCCTCTTGGCTGTTTCAGTAAAGTTTTAGCACGATGCATGCTTTCAGCTGAAGTTTAGAATTTTAAAAAGCATTTATCAATCTTAGACATTTAATTCAAAGGGTGATGTGTATGGGTTTTTTTCTGCTTTCCTTTTGCTCTCTCTCTCTTAAAAGTAAATAAGCCTTTGTTTCTGTTAATGATCACCTAGCATCTAATTCACAGAAGCAATTTTTCTGGTTCTTCCCAATTACTTTTGCCACCACAAGGTGGCAACATATACTTGAGAATATGAGAATTGAAGCATGACCTTCTGCAGATGTTTGCCTGGATTGAATCCTGCTGTGCTTTTATGATTTTATGCTGTGCTTTTACATGTAACCAGAGGAATGGACAACAGAGCTGGATTTGAAACTGCTGACAATTGACAGAATGTCACTTTAATTGGCTTCTGTACCAGTAGGAGTGCCATCCTTGGCATTTCTCTTTTGAAGATCAATTGAAGGCAACGTTTGGAAGGGGAAGCGAATTATTGAGTTGATAAAAAGCTGATATTTCTTATCCTGTCTATTCAGATCCAATTTCCTCCAGGCTGTTTGAAATATTTTCTTTCCACAGCTATCTTCTAATAGCAGAAATAAGCATAGCTGTAAACAAAGATGCCAAAGAGAAACATTTACAGGAGGTGTGTGATGTATAATACAACTGTTTGTTCCGCCGACAGATTCTTATATCTGCTGATATTACATCTGTGTTGACTGTGCAAACAAAGATGTGAGACTTCATAATACATATAATTCACTTACCTGGGCTACAGGCAGTCATGAAACAATATGGCCATATGGGACTCTCCTGTCTTTACCAAAGGCTCAAATATCCCAACATTCCTAAAGTCCATCAAATGATTATTCCATCATCAATCAGACATGATATGTTAGAATGCTGTGCGACCCATCTGGCTATAGTGGTTAGCAGAGCTAACGGCCTATAACATACAGTGAGATACTGATGAGGCCAGCGATGGGATTCAGCTGGTTTGCACTGGTTCAACAAACCAGTTGTTAAATTACCCACCCCCTGATATCAAAGTGGATCTTGGGCGCTGCACTGCAATGGATAAATGGGCAACAGAGTGGCCAGCAAAAGGGAAGGAGAAGTCTGCTTTTCCTCTTTCTTCTCGCTTCTCCTCTTCCTTTCCTTGGCCACTCCATTGCCCGCTTCTGCATTACGGTACAGTGCCGAGGATTCACTTTGATAGCCATGGTGGCAATTTAACAATCGGTTCTCCCAGAGTGAGGTTGGTCATCATGAGAGACTCATTCTGCATGTGCAGCAGAACTAGTGGATGAGGATGGAGACAGCCAAACTGACCCTGGGTGAACCAGTGGTTAAATTATTTGAATCCTACCACTAGATGAGGCTCATAATTCCATCAGCCAGCAGCAGTAGTGGAAGTTTTTGTGTGACACGGTAGCCCTAAAACAAGCCAGCACAAGACAATATAAACTAGGCTTCATTTCTAGCCATGATAACAAAACAGATTTCTCTTGCATCATTGTAATCATATGCGGGAATATTTATGAAGATTCTCAGTCATCCAGGTCATAGTTGTCCCAAAGGTTTTTTTTTTTTCCAAGAGGCAATTGGACTTTCTTTGTTTTTCCTTGATGATGTTCTGCTTCCCTTGAACTGAAGAAGCTTCTTGGATGAGAAGTGAAAGGTTTACAAGGAAAAACAAAAGAAAGTCCAGTTGTCTCTTTTTTAAAAAAAAAATACCTTTGGGAGATTTGCAAGATTGTTAGCACGTTGAAATAGTCCAGACATTACAGAAGTATCATTACTACCTTTACCATGATCTTATGTTAAATAGAATCTTGCAAGAAGTTATTTCTCCCTTCTTCTCTTTTTAGATTCCAAAAAAACTACAAAAGGTCGATTTTGAGAGGCTTCCTATCTTTTCCCCCCACTTATGAACTGAGCTACCTCTTGTCAGGCTGCTACCTAGACTTTCTCTTGCTTCATAAGCCTCTGAATTTTCTCTGATCTATGAATTCCTTTCTCTGGGAAAGGACTTTTTTAGATTTAATTTCACAAAGCAAAGGAAGATTGTCTTTTGCCCATTTAATTGCCATTTGGTCTCTTAATTTCACCTGTTTGACCTTAGCTATATTTTAGATGGTCATCACCTCACATAGTTAGCAGTTACAGTCGTGAGAGGAGCTTTTTAATTTAAAAATAGAAATAGCTAGAAAACCCTTCTGAAGTTGTTTACTCCAAGAAGTATACTGTAAGTCATTATATTTCAAAATATTGTTTCATTCTTCTCTCATAACCATCATATAGAGCTTTTATATATATATGTATATATTTTATATATATATGTATGCTGTTTAGCTTCCTTCGGGTATTATCCCACATCTTTGTAGTGCTGTTAAAGTTAACTACAATGACGTGGGATAATACCCGAAGGAAGCTAAACAGCACACATGTAAGTACCCGCGAAAGCTTAAAAA
>BHFT01060253.1:0-19963 GCA_004320025.1 Laticauda laticaudata
AACGTTGCTATAACTTTAAAAGCACTACAATGACGTGGGATAATACCTGAAGGAAGCTGAACAGCACACATGTAAGTGCCCACGAAAACTTAAAACACACACACACACTCACACACACACACACATATATATATATACCTGTAGAACAGTGGTGGAATTCAAATTTTTTTACTTCCAGTTCTGTGGGCATGGCTTGGTCCGTGTGGCAGGGGAAGGATACTGTAAAATCTCCAGTCAGAGGTGGGATTTGCTGGTTCTCCGAGCCACTCAAAATTTCCACTACTGGTTCTTTAGAACTGGTCAGAATCTGCTGAAAACCACCTCTGCTGTAGAACCAAATTTAAATACTGTGGTATTGTCATATAAAATGTAGTGCCCCTCACTTAACCAGGAAGCCCCATATGAGCTGGAACTACAGTTCCCAAAATTCTATTTTATTTATAATCTTCTCTTCTCCCAAAGGTTCTTTTTCAAGAGGAAGTTAGACTTTCTGTGTTTTTTTTTCCTTTGAAGATGTTTTGCTTCTCATCCAAGAAGCTTCTTCAGCTCTGGCTGGATGGTGGGGAATGGAAGATTTTTTGCTCCTTGCAGACAACTGGTCATTTGCATCCTTTTAGTGAGTCAGACAAGGTATATAAGTTCTTCCATTCCCCATCCAACCAGAGCTGAAGAAGCTTCTAGGATGAGAAGTGAAACTTCTTTAAAGAAAAACAACGAAGTCCAGTTGCCTCTTGAAAAAGCACCTTTGGGTCAACCATGACCTGGATGACTGAGAATCTCCATAGACATTTAACCTTCCTGTGTGTTACCAAATGATAAAACAAGAGGGAGAAGGACCAATATCAACGTACTTGTTGGACATCTTGTTGGGAAAAGCTGAGACAGAGGCCCCCCTTAAGTCCTTTGATCAGGGCCATTTCAGTACCTCCTGTTAGAAACCAGCAATTTACTTGTCTCTCTAAGGCAGAAGTGCAGAATTTAGAGAGTCATCACAAAAAAGCAAATTACCATTTTTGGCCAGCTGCCATTTCCATACATAGGATTTCAGTCCTCCAAACACAAAGACTAGTGAGCATGAAGAACTCCAGAGAGGCCGTCTGTTTCAAGAAACGCAATGATCTCACTGCAGACCCTTTGCTGACCCAAGAGAACAGAGAGTAAAAAGGTTGACCTTCCCCTGACTCTGCTTCCCTTTGGCTTACAAAGAGGGGACCTTCGGTCTGTAAACGACCTGCTCCACCATCGATCCTGTGCTTAGACTGTTGACCCCATTCCAAAGAACTACATTGTTCCCAGTGGTGACTAAATCACAACTGATCCTCTCGTAGTATTCAGAATCTACTCGTAGTATTCAGAACCATTCCTTAAGTCTCATCTTTACTTTCTGTGGCTATGTGAAACGATCATATAGACCAGGGGTCCTCAAACTTGGCAACTTTAAAACTTGTGGACTTCAACTCCCAGAATTCTCCAGCCAGCACAATTCTCATAATTCATTTCAACTATATAAATTCATAAAACATAGTTAATAAACTTATCGTAATTTCTCTTTTTTCACATTCATCCATTTTTCTCTATATTTAGTTTAACACAAAAAAAAACCAGTATTCCAATAACAAAAAATATCAGTTCCAATCTTTCATTTTAATAATCTATATTTTCCTACTTTCTAAATAGTTTATTACTTGTAATATATTTATGCTGCACCTTATTGTTAAGTGAATCTGGCTTTACTTGTAAGAAGGTTGCAAAAGGTGATCCCATGACCCTGGGACACTGCAACCATCATAAATACCAACTAGTTGCCAAGTGTCCGAATTTTGATCCCGTGACCATGGGGATGCTTCAATGGTCATAAGTCACTTATTTCAGTGCTGTTCTAATTTTGAATAGTCACTAAATGAATAGTTGTAAGTCAAGGATCATCTGTAATCTTATTACAAGCTGCCCTCCTCCACAACAGAAGTGGAACAGGCCGCTATTGGAATCAATGTAAGATTCAATAAACAATAGACATCTTCCTGTGATATGTAATAATAAGACCAGGAAAATGGTCTGGTTATAGTCTTTGGTCTAAGAGTCAATGTTGTATGTTTTTCAAGTCCCTAAGAACAGCTCAGCATCACCTCCGAAATACTGAGACATGCAGATGTGCAGATGGATTGCATTAGTCTGAAAGAGGGCCAGCTTTCCTAGTGAACCCTTAATTATGGGAGGACAGGGAGAGGTTTAACTGTCAGAGGGCAAGGCCCCGCGCATGACATTTTGGAAAAGGTTTTGGACTGAATTCTCATGCGTGGTCATAAGCTGAGAACCTTCACATTTCTGCTTTCCCAAAAGAGCAGTTGCTTTTTACTGCACTTCTTAGTTTTATCATGTCTAAAACATTCAACATCTAAGAGCAAAGTGTTCTTGTTTCCATATGGCTCTACCTACAGTGTTATATTTTTCATCTTCATAATGTGATCCACATCACATAGTCTATGTACCGTATCCAAATGCATTGCATATGGGTGATTTTCTTCCTCAACTGTCTGGATCTCTAAGCTAACCTATCCTTCATCTGCTCCCTTCCTCCTCCTCCTCCTCCATCTATGAGGTGTGCAGATGTGAGATGGGGGGGGGGAAAGATGGCTGAGATGTTTACACCTTGAGCTACGGGTCTCCTAAGTCTGAAATGTTGGTAGCATGCTATGGACACTCTCATCAAATAACCACTAATGATGTGCATGAACAAAGTTCTATTTATCAGGAGGCCAGCTGAGCATGTTTTCCTTATAACCTTCCAGGAAACTTTCTATCACCTCATGATTGTCTTTTTCTGGGCTCACTTCCAAAATGCTGGACTGCAGCCAACCACCATTTTTATTTCCTGAGGAGATCTCTCTATCTCTCTCTCTCAACAGGTGAAACCACCTGGCTAACCTCTGCTTTGAAAAACTAAGTAGGGTTGAACCTAGTTAGCACTTGGAGGGAAGCCTCCAGGAAATAGCAGAACTGTAGGTTGCTGGTATGATCTATCTATCCTGCCCTCCTTCTCTCTTTCCTATTTATATCTCTATGTTCTAGCCATCCATCCATGCTGGAAGAAGACAGTAGCAAATCACTTCCATGCGGGTTCCTCAAACCATCATGAAATCTCCAAGCATCAAGCTCAGCTTGAAGGAAACTTGTCTATAGAGTCTATAGATCATTTATTGGTAATGCTAGCACACCTGAGGCTGGTGGGTTGCCTGACTTTTGAAATTGAATGATTTTTTAAATTTTATTTTATTTGTCAATCACTTACAAGATAATAGGTATAAGGATAAACATAGCTATGAATACAAGAAATGAGTACATATAAGAAAAATAAAAGAAACAATAGGACTGGGAAGGTAGGACTTCGGTGTGCTTATGCATGTCTCCTACAGACCTCTTAGGAAAGGGGTGAAGTTAATAGTAGACAGTCTGAGGATAAAGTTTTTGGGGCTTGAGGAAGAAACCACGGAGTCGGTACGGTATTCCAGATATTGACCACTCTGTTGCTGAAATCGTATTTCCTGCAATCTAGTCTGGTGCAGTTTACCTTGAGTGTGTATCTATTGTGTGCTCTTGTATTGTTATGGTTAAAACTGAAGTATTCATTGACAGGTAAGTCATTGCAATGTATGATTTTATATACTATACTTAGATCGGACCAAAGGTGGTGTAGTTCTAGGTTTTCTAGGTCTAGAATTTAAAGTCTGGTGGCATAAGGTATTCTGCAACGAGTAGAGTAGTAGAGAACTCTTCTTGTGAAATATTTCTGGACTTTCTCAACTGTGTTAAATGTAGGCTATTGTATGGACTTTAAGTTCATGTGCCCTCTACATCTCTTCCAAACCACCAACCTCATTACAAGCTTTGCCCTCTCAGGTAAGCCTCGTCCCATATCCTTCATTATGTTTTCCTGCTGGTTTGTTGAGTAGGATAATGATGAGAGATCATGGGACACAGGGAATTTTCATCTGTTCTATGTTTTTTGTCCTTTGTCAGATACTAGGAAGTAGTTGGAAATTAGGGAAACAAACCCATGGAGAGGGTCGAATGGTCAGATTGGTTTTGATAATATGATTCCACTCATATTATCCCATAGCTCACTTCCAAATGTTTGGAGATACTCCTGGCTTCAGTTACTGTGGCTAGTCTTTGTTCTCTGGAGAAAGCATTTCTTGATTATGTCAATGGTTTGCTTCACATATTCAATTTCTGGCTGAGTTTACACATTTCACTTAGCCATGGTTTGGTTAAACAACGGTCTGTTGGATAAGCTGGAGTTGTATATTATAAAGAGTCTTAAACCATGACAGCCAAGAGACAATGTCCAGGTGCTCACAAGATGTTCAGCCCAAACTGGAAAAAAAAAGCTATATAATGTTTTAGACGAACACAAAATATCATAGCAATTGACTGGATCAACACAGGAATGTTGTTTATTTCTGTTGGTTGGATTGTTCTTATTTCTTTCTTGGAGTTCTCATCAACAACTCCTTGATCTGTTTCATAGGCAAATTGGCAGCATTATTATCTACCTCATTTGGGCTACCTTGGCTAGTCATGCTGGACAGGGGATTTGGCAAAGCAGGTAGGAATTCCTGCAGCTCACTTTGGATTACAGCAGGGCTGTTTAATCAAAGCTTTATCAAAGCAAGCAGGGAGCACTCATTGCAACCCATGTCTGGAAGGAAGCATCTTAAAGAAACTTTCTGCAGCTCAGAGAGTTAGCGAAGAGCTAAATTCTGTTTGGCGCAAGCCCAGAAACTCAGCACAATTTGGGGCTTCAAAAAAGACTTTGAGCTCGTAGAGCAAGGCTGTGAAACTCGATTTCATTGAGGGACGCATCAGAGGTTGTGTTTGATCTCGGGGGAGGGGGCAGGGGTAGTGCTGGGGTGTGGCTGGGGTGGGGTGGGTGTGAACATGGCATGAACAGACACTAAATGAATGGTTGTAAGTCAGGGACTCCCATTAGTTTTGAGTTGTAGAATACACCCTTTGTCTTACAGAGCTGTTTGGAGATATTTTCAGATGAAGATAAAGGAACACTTACCTGATTTTCTAACTAATCTTTTTAAAAATTCCAAAGAGGATTTTATGTTTGGGATAGTAACTGCTACATTTGACTCTCAAATATAGTTCAGCTAGAAAACACTCCCAGATTCCTTTCCTTAAGAGAAGTAATAAAACTTCATGAGGGAGAGTGGTAGGCATTACTGCAGTAAATTAATTTTTTACTTTTTAAAAAACCTTCTTATGGCTTCAATTAGTCCTTCTAACTCAGCTTTTCTTGAGGGTTTTGAGTGCATGGGCTACCTTCTCACAACTCATGGAGCAATGAAGAATAATGAATTTCTTTAGGGAATATAGTAAATGACAAAGGTTGGTGATACCATTCAAAAGATAGATCATACCAGAGGTGGTATTCAGCCGGTTCAGACTGGTTCGGGTGAACCTGTAGTGGAAAATTTGAAGGTTCAGTTCAGGGAACCAGCAAATACCACCTCTGACTGGGCCTGCCTACCCGCCCAGGCCCTTTCCCATCCTATATTCCATTGATTTTTTTTTTAAATTCAGCTGATTTGCGCAGCAGAGTGGACTGTCACACCTCAGCTGAGCTAAAAAAACAGTTCACCTCACCATGGGCAATCTTTGAGTTCTGTGCGTGCATGCGAAGCAATCGGTAAATGCTGCATGTGGGGAAAGTGACCTTAGAATGCAGCATGAGTTACACTTAGAGTAAACTTAGAGTTTACCAAGGTAGGTAAAATGAGGAGACAGATTGTTGGGGGCAATTCGCTGATTCTGTAAACCGCTTAGAGTGGGCTGTAAAGTACTATAAAGCGGTATATAACTTTAAGTGCTTTTGCTATCAACTGCTGTGATCCACTTAACAACTGTGGCAAGAAAGCTTGTAAAATGGGACAAAACTCACTTAACAAATGTTTCACTTAATAACAGAAATTGTGGGCTCAATTTGTGGTCCTAGGTTGAAGATTATGTGCATTCCCTGATTCCCAATGTGGTTAAACAGATAATTGCCTCAAAACGTGGTTACCTTTGCTTGAAGCAACAAGCAACATCAAAGAGATGTTTCTACACTGAATGAATTGTGGATATGCACAGCTGTTGTGATCACATTATGATCACCCTTCTCCCATTTCACCTTTTTTCCTTGCCTTCTCATTGTGGTTTGGCTCCAAACACCTAATGTTTTACTTCTAACCATATATAGTGCATGCCAATTAAACAGTTTCTCCCTGATGAAGAATTAAAGCTAGATCTACACTACATTATAATTTCCAACGAGGTAGGTAAATCTGTAGCTCTCCAGATGTCATTTGACTCTACTTCTACTTAGCCTTATTCCAGATGGCAAGTCATTGGGGATTATGGAACAGTAGCCCAATGTTTTCTTGAATTGTATAGATGTTATCTCTCTTCTACTTCAAGATGAAGGAGAAAGGAGAAATTTTCAACAATCAGGAGCAAACATTTGGCATTTGCGGGATGCCTCTGTGTTATAATTTGAATCAAAATTGCCTGAAGAAAATTTTTAATTTATCTAGGAATGTTTGGAGTTTATTTCCACTTTCGTCATCTTGGAGAGATTCCACATTTTAAAATTAAAAGGGAACCTCATTTCTTGGTATGTTGGTGGGTCAAAGAAAGTGTAAATTGAATTTTAATCCAGGAAACACAGATTGGTACGGTAGCTCCGCGGTTAGGACACTGAGCTGGTAAGCTGGAAAATAGGCAGCCCAGGTTCAAAACCCAAGCGCCACATGATGGGATGAGCTTCCATCCTCACTCCAGCTGCTTCTCAACTAACAGTTTGAAAGCATGCAAAGGCAAGTAGATAAATAGGTACCATTTTGGTGGGAAGGTAACTACTCTGCAATGTCATGTGGCCACATGTCCACGGAAATGTCTTTGGACAGCAATGGGCTTAATGGCCTTGAAACAGAATTGAACACCCCCACCCATCCATAGCCAGCAATGACTAGTAGAATAAAATCAGCAGGGACTCCTCAGGAAAAACAACCAGATGGAAAAAGGCAAGTACAGTATTGGCTGCCCAGTTTAATATCTGTACATTTGTAAAGCAAGATCCGAGTGCTATAGTAATCATGACAAAACTGAGAGTTTCCTATTCCTATTGTGCATCTTGGTGAACCCCAATAATTATTTTCTTTCTTCAACAGACGCCATCATTGTCCTCATCTACCAACCAAGCTCTTTGGCACGAACGAGAAGCCATGTCTCCTTTCTGAGTATATGGAAAAATATCCCCTTTATCCCAACATCCTACCTCGGGAATCATGCAAGCCCACCACGGAGTACCAGAAGCAGCCAGTGCCAATGGAAGCCCTTTCAACAACCAAGTAAGACAACAGAAATGGAAGCAAAGGCAGGGTTACCAGATCTATCCTACAACTATCCAAATGACTACCAGGTGGGAGCAAAGAGAGTTCTCTGTGTAATGGCTGCATCTAGTGGTCATCTGAATTGCAGAATAGCCCCAAAAGAAGAGCTGTTAAAGGCCAAAGATTGTGGACTTGATTGCATAGTTTGTGTATATCTGGGGGGGGGGAGGCTTGGGGGGGAAGGAGATAATGTTGCAATGCATCTCCCCCCCCCCCCCCCNCCCCCCCCCCCCCCCCAGATCTGGATGATAACAGTAGGTTTCATTATTATCTGGATGTTTCTGGATGAGGTCTTTAACTGTATATTAGGGTAGATGCCTTCATGAAATAGGAGGAATGAATGCAGATGTAATTGCCTCTCATTTGGTAAATTGATTGGGTTTTCCTACTGCTTCTTTGCCAATAGGAAAAGGAAAGAAAAGTTGAATGACTACACAAATCCATTTAGTTGGGATTGCCCATCTGAAATAATTCCTTCCTGAATAGGAAAACCAGAGCTGAAGAATAGCCAAGCCCATCCTCTTTCTTATAAAGTTGTTGCTATTGTTTTAGCCACATCTCTAGCATTCCTGTATTACCTGCTGAGTAAATTTGGAAGCCCCACAACTGAGGCACACAAAACAGGTGCTATCTTTGAAAACAACTAAAAGTGGCACAAGTGTTCTTTTCATGCAGTGTTTTTGTACTGTACTGTTTTTGTAGTGTCAACTCAGTAAACAAATATTTAAACTCCCTCTCTCTATCAAGCTAAAGCATTTTATAACAAAGTACTTTTATTCACTACTGTCAGTAGACAAAAAAAAATACTGCCAATAAATTTTGAAGAATTTTTTTAAAATATGTCCCTCACAAAGCCCTGTAATCTTTAAACTGACTAAGAACCAAACAATTAACTAAATAAAGAGCCTTTTTTGAAATTATTAAGTGCTATGCTAACATTTGTTGATTGTTGATGTACCAATAAAAGTTACATATCATCACAATTCAAGCAGTGCTCTCTGCATCTTTGCCTTATTGTACATTTGCTTAAAAGCTTCCTACAATACAGGAAGTACCCACTGGTAAATTATGTTGCTCAGTCTTCCCAAAATGGAAAAAATTTGTACTCTTATGTCACAATTTTTTTTTTAAATGTGTCTGTAAGAAATAACACAACAATCTGAAATCTAAAAGTATCTCCAAATCACTGATGAGCAAAAAGAAAATTAGCGGTGGGAACTTTTTCAGTATGAGTTATGCAGGGTTCAAGTGAATTTAATAAGCAACATTCTGGTAGGTTTAGATTTAGTCATGCTTAAAGTAAGAATCATTTAAATTTATGAGAGGGCTTGGAAACATGTCAAATTGTTTTCAATAGGACTAAGTTAAGCACGACTATCTGTATACCACAAGCTATTCACTTAACGAGAGCTGTTGATGTTTACAGGAGAGATTACATCCCACATGAAGTTTTCCGTATTAAACAGAAACCTCCTGATCAATATGTCAAGAGCAATGAGTGTATGGACCTACAGTCTACGTATAGACAAGACTATAACCCATATTCCATATCACGAGTGGCTCCTTGCATGCCCCAGGAACAAAAATATTCTTCAGATGAGAAGATGAACACAGTCCCCACATATAAAAGTAAGAGTTGAAAGAATGATTGGAAATATTTCTGATGCATTAGACATCTAAAATATTAGTTTTAGTTAATAACCTCCTTTTTTCAATAACCTAAATGGGAATAATTATTCCACCTTACAAGTTGGCATGTTTTTAAAGGGTGCTTATAAGTGCCTTGAGTAATCCTTTTGCCCCTTAAACTTATGTCCTCTTGGAACTTCTGGAAGTTTTGATCTTGTCCTTTCTCAAGGTTTCTAAGGAGGTGCAAATGTTTAAGGCCCTTAAACAGATCACATGTGCTGGTTTCCCCTATCCCTCTCCTTGGTGTTTTAGAGCGTACAACTTTTTTGGGACATCGGAAGTATTTTGGAAAAGATGTGAGTGAAATAATGGGGAACTGGCTATGTGTGATCAAAGGAGACCTACATCAATGAATAAGGAGGAAAAGAAATCATTCTTGTAGGCCAATCATCAAGATATAATAAGACTTATTCCATATGTCTTAGTCACAAGAATTGTCTGTTAGTTGAGCACATCCATAGCAAGTATGAAAGGGAAAGAAAGATCCTATCAAACAATTTTGCCTGTTCAGCAGAATTAGGAGTCTGCCAACCCTTCCAAATGACAACTTTATCCAAACAATCGGATCCTAGAAAGGGTGCATGGACACCGTTACTCTTCCTTTACAATGACAAAAATGATGATAAGCAGCTCCTTTTCTCCCTTGATGTGCCTCTGATATATGTAACATCTGGTCAGTCTTACGTGTGGATTGACATGAATCAATTTCTCTATCAGTGGGCTTTAATTATATGATACGAGCCATATGTAAGTCTCAGTCAAAGATCTGTACTATCTAGAGCAGCCTTTAGCTGAAGATTTGAAGAGTTCCGATAAAACACAGCTTTATCACATTTGGTTGCAATTTGCAAGATTTTTCAAAACACCCTTCAAGGAACTCGGAAATCTTCTTCAAATAATTGGTCCCACGATCTTACTCCATATTGTAGTGATTCATCCTTTAAGGTCTAAAGCTCACCAGCTTTCAAGGGTACGACAAAGCCAGTGATCTTTCATATCCAGGCAATTGGACTGCCTATAAGGAGAACCAGATCTCCCTTAAAATACATTCAAGGTGTAGAGTGTATGCATTCATGAGTCACTTCCTCCTAGGGGCAATTGCTCTGACGAGCATGTGGGCATCCATTGAAATGAAAGGGAACATACAACCAAGAGACCACAAGGCCAGCTCAGAGAGAATGTGATAGAGTTAGAAACTGTGTACTGCACAAAATAATCTATCAAGTTGCACACTCAAGTTGCCACACTGCAATCCCAAGTAGGAATACATTAGAAGATTGAAAAGAAAATATATTACAGTGAATGTACCACAACTTTACAGCATTATTATTCCTTTAGTTTATTCTGGCCCCTCATCAAGTTATACAGATAGGGAATCAATGCCAATGAATTTGCATGTGATTTTCACTGTCACCTCTTCTTACTCAGAAATTCTTGATAAGAGAACACAGTTGTAAAATAATTGGATTATATATTACGAGAAGCTTGTTTTCGATCTGGTGCACCCTCCAATTTGTTAAGCGTCTTTCTTGTCTTATGACACTGATACTTCCAGCTTTCATTGTCCTCATGGCTTATTTTTTGAGTGGGTAAACTATGTTGGGTTTAAGACCAGCCATGGGAAAACTGAGGCCTTCTAAGGACAGTAAGGTCATTTCTTTCACAATCCCCAACCAGTCAGTGCCATCATGGTGCTTGGCAAGGATGGGCAGTTGGACTCCTACAACATCTGAAAGATCACCATGTCCCCGCTCTGCTGTTCTGCCTTTTCTCCAACATGCTCTGTCTTATCTTATCCATGATATATCAAGCTGTGTTAGATTTATCCTTTTCAAATAAAAAATAAAAAATCTCCTACCTCTTTTCTGGTGAATAAAGGAACCTCTTTTTTTCAGATCAACCCTGTTTTGATACATTGATTGGGACTGAAATTGACCACTGCCTTGCTGACAGAGCCTGAAAATAAATGAGTGGCCCAAAGTCACCCAGATGCAGTAGTCAGATTCAAATAATTTAACAACTGGTTTGCCCAGGGTCAGGTTGGCTGTTGTGGGAAGTGTGGCCCATCCCCAACCTTCAGCTCTGCCGCACATACAGGATGAGCCTCCTATGATGGATAACCTGACCTTGGGCAAACCAGTTGTTAAATTACAACTCCCCCCACTATCAAAGTGGATTCTGGGTGCTGTGCTGCAATGGAGAAATAGGCAACAGAATGATGGGCAGAAGGGAAAGAGGAGGAGCAGGGAGAAAAAAGAGGAAAGCAGCCTTTTCCCTTCACATCGGCCACTCCATTGCCCGTTTCTCCATTGCAGCGCAGTGCCTTCTTTTTAGATTATATATTGTCGTTGTTTTTTTACTGTTTTTAGTATGAGTTGCAAGAATTCAGATCTCTCCTCCTTTCCTGAATCAAAAACAGTTATTTATTGCATGTCAATGCTTATGCATGATCACTCTGGTCTGCACATCACCTGTTCTACCATTTTATACCTTTTATCTCCTGCAGTATATTCTATTTTTCAAACTTGACAATCTTAGATTGTTTGGACTTCAGTTCCCAGAATTCTACACACACGCACATGCCATTGCATGGCAGTCAAAAGGGAAGTATAAGGATTTCTTCAGTTCAGCTTCACACCTAATAATTGTATGAATGCAAAGTGGTTTGCCAGTGTCTCCTTCCAAAATGTTTTATTAACTTCCTGTTTGTCCACAGTCCCAGGATTTCCTACAGATTCAGTCTAGTCTATGGCTTTGAAATTTGCTATTTCTGCATTACATTAAGATAATTGATCTACAGATAATTCTGGGATAATAATGAGTGGAATGGAATGAAATAATAGAATAATTATAATAGAATATAGAACAGAATAGAACAGAACAGAACAGAATACAATATAATACAATAATAGAATGCTAGAATAAATGCAGTATTAAGAAAAAATAGCCATAAAATTGATCTAAGAATATTAAACATGATAGACTAACTACTAAACAGAATGAGGTGCCTATAGGTGATACGATAAAATATCTGAATTCCTTGCAGTTTTGCAGTTCACTGTTTTCATTTTTTTCATTAACTCTGAGATACAGTGTTCTCTCCAGGTAGGGAGATAATTTTAGAGTTCTTTTGTCAGTACTGATGACTGCCTGAGCCATGTCACGCATGGTTTCACTTCAATGTCTTGTTTTGCTCTGTGATGTCCTAATTTTTTTTTTCAAAATCCTGATACACAGGAAGCCATTGTTACTTCCTGCAGAAGGCTTTTAAAAGGCACTGAATTAGCAAACCACACTTTCTAATCAGTTTTGGAACTTGCTCATTAGCGACATCTAAGCTATTAGAGACCTTTGAACTGACCATTTTGAAAACGCCAGGTGAGTCTACTTTCAATCCTGAATGGAATATAATTTTAATCATAATGTTCTGAATTTAAAGAATCTAAAATAAACAGCAAAAAGCTAAATCAGGTCTTGATCTTAGAAAGTTAGAAACAGACTTAGGGTCCAGATAAAATTGGAGTATTAAAACTTTTACAATAAGACTCTGGAATTAATTTTAAAGAACAACCAACTTCTCATGGAAAATACATTCTGTTTTGGTTTTTACAAGATAAAAGATAATTTCATGAATTCAAAAATGATACTACAGCGAATTAAAAATTTTACGTACAAGAAAATGCTAAATATGAAGAATAACTTTTATCTGAAAAAATGAGATATCAAAAAAGATATATAACTGAAAGACCAAGAGAATGACCTGGAAAAGTGTTTCACTATTAGATATACAAAAGAAACTGGCTGAGTTTTAAAAGTAAAATACAAGTGACAAACCAAGAAAGTGGCCTATTTTTCCTAGTGGGTTTACAAAAGAGCCTTGTAAAGCCTTGAAGAATTCTGTGCAATAGGACAAAGAAGAAATGAAAAGAAATAAAATTTTCTGACAGTACTTGAAAATTATGGCTGTTAGAAATAAAAGGAAGGAATATAAAATAGGTTTATTTGATCAAGGTTAAAACAAGATGTGAGGTTATTTCTGCTAACTCTTTCTGGAATTTCTGTGGACATCAGGACTGAAAAAAAATGAGGTTTTTATAGATTTGTTCATAGCTAAGAGATGGGATGTGGGATGAAGAGATAAATGTTTGTATCCTTAAAGAGAATAAATTTGTTTATTTTTTTTGATGAAGGCTGGGAATCTTTGTATATTTATTCTCTTTATTATATTTTTATTCTTTTTCTTTCTTTTTCTTTTTTTCTTGCACTTTTTATTTCATTCTATTCTCTTCTTTTTAAAAGTTTAGTTTGCATGAACTTTATTACTGCAATCCAAATTCTGTATTATGTATTCAGTAAAGATTTCAATTGGCATCAGAATCAAGAGGAATTTGAGAGTTGAATCCCATCTATGAAGCAATGAATAAGAACTCAAGTGTCTCTGACTTTTCCAGCTTATTTATAGAAGTCTGTACTAACCTTCAGTTCAATATTTAAGGAGGAGAAGAAATGTTATCATCTTGGGAAGTTAGAAACCCCTGGAGAACCTTGTGAGATATTTCCCTGGTTTCATTCGAGATAAGACTACTAGATCTGAATGGCAAAACTACACAAACTTTTCACTATCTGCTAATTACATGATGTTTCCCAGGTCAGAATGGTAAACCTGAAAAGAGAAAAATTCCACATGCTTGAAAGGAAATCCTTTTGCAGTTAAGGCTTGTAATGAAAAAAAAAAAGATATGTATGAACTACATTAGGATCGGGGGCTTTGGATGCAAAGTACAAGTTCCAGATCTCTTGAATTGCCTTAAAATGGATGCCAGGAGTAGAATGACTCCAAGGTTAGGTTATGTTGTCTTGCTGTTTCATTATGAAGGTGCTATCTACCTTTCCAGATTCTACTTGCAGATGCTTGGTGGGACTGTACTAAAATCTTACTTCAAAGCCAGCAATGGGATTTTTCAGGATTACCTCCAAATCAATGTTGACACACCTGGACACTCCCTGGGAAATTCCCTGCAGTTTTCTTGGCATGGTTTTTCAGAAGTGGTTCACCATTGCCTGCTTCCTAGGGCTCAGCGAGAGGGACTGGCCCAAAATCAGCCAGCTGACTTTATGCCTATGATATTTATTGGAGGGCTGGATCAGCATTGTAGTTGTCCTGTACAGGCTGGCCAGGGTGGGGGGGGAGGAGACGGGATGGATACCTCCTGAAGCACCCTGCTGGCCAAAATGGGGTGCGGGGAGGGTATAGGTGGTTCCCGCACACCCCATTTTCAGCCTGGCTGGCTTCCTGCAGCACCCTGCCAGCAGAGGTGGTATTTAGCAGGTTCTGACCAGTTCTGGAGAACCAGTAGCAGAAATTTTGAGTAGTTCAGAGAACTGGCAAATCCCACCTCTGANTGAGTAGTTCAGAGAACTGGCAAATCCCACCTCTGACTGGAGATTTTACAGTATCCTTCCCCTGCCATGCCCACCAACCCACACCCACAGAACTGGTAGTAAAAAAAATTGAATCCCACCACTGCCTGCTGGCCAAAACGGGATGCAGGGGGATATGGGCAGCCCCCCAGACCTCATTTTTGCTAACAGAGGCACCACAGGTTGGTTCTTTGTTATTTCCAGGCTGGCCTCACAAGCCAGATCTAAGCACCTCATGGACCTTGGGTTTGATATCCATGGACTAGGACTTAGGGTATAATGTTTTCTAGCTGAAGTCTTAACCAATGTGCCAAAGTGGCTCTCTGGCAATGGGATAGAAACATAATATCAATACTCCAAAATTAAAAATAACAAAATGATGTGTTAATAGTTGCCTGATTCCATATTCATTCCATTTACAAGTCCCATGAGTCCATCTTTATGTGGTTTATTGCTAAATAATCCTTTGCCATCATTCCAATAGAAAAAGAACCGCTTTCATTTTTTTCCTGTCATTGTTTGCTTGAATGCTGTAAAATTGCAATTTATTAGAATGGAGGCAGGAATGTTTGAGTGTAATGATATCCTCTTTAATCTCATCTGCTTACATTTCAGCTGATTACGTGGCATGGAATCAGCCGAAAAGAGAGATGATTAAGCCAGATAACAATTACCACCCACCAGAAGAAAAATTTGATCACAGGACCACTAACCAGGATGCTTTCCAATACAAAGGGCTGGTCACCACCAAGAACTATAAGCCTGGAAGGCCTCTTCACATCTCCAAGGTCCCCTTGGATAGCATGACCAATTATAAGTTGAATTATGTGCCTCACCTCATCCCAAAACGCTTTGTCCATACCCAAGAGCCATTCCAGGCCTGCAATGTCCCATTTGATGGTCTCACCACCCACAAGCTTGCTTACAAAGGGTTAGCAGGTGAGCCAGCCAAGTCCATGAAACCAGATTATGTGAGGCCAGATGCAGGTAATTTTATGGGCACTACTGAATTCAAGGAGAAGTTCTTAGCCTGGCCAGTAGCTACTCGCATCATCAGGAAGCCGGTGGTTTACACTCCTCCTACAGAGAAGATGGACCTCCAAACAACAGCACAGACCCACTATGGAGATCCTCATGGGTGCCCGGCAACATCGTATAAACCCTTGGCCCGGGTTGTCGAACACACAGAACCTTTCAGCAACTGCTCCACTATGAAGGAAGACTTCCAGCATTGGCACTCTGAAAGACCCAAGCCCATCTTGCCCCATTGCGAGATCACCTTGTCCTCCGAACCCATGGACCTCATGACCT
The DNA here is from genome assembly GCA_004320025.1 of Laticauda laticaudata. Lineage (NCBI taxonomy): Eukaryota > Metazoa > Chordata > Lepidosauria > Squamata > Elapidae > Laticauda > Laticauda laticaudata. Next base: position 15,864 of record BHFT01060253.1, read on the forward strand.
CCTTTCAAACCCATTACACTCCTCACCCACTCCCATCCATAAAGAGCTTCCGTCCCCGCTTGCCAGTGGCCAGACCTCATTTGCCGTTTGCTGAGACCACCACCTACGGCACCAGTTACACAGCCAAGGAAGTGCACATATGCCCTGCCTCTTTCAAAGAGCCACCCGGTTATGTTTTCGAGAAGGTTGACGAAGGTGGCCACAGGCGGTTCCGACCGTCATCCAAGATGCAATCTCAATGTGCGTCAAACTCAAAGCTTGCTGATTACAGAGGCCTCTCTGGCAGCCGGCTAAATCAAAACATAGGTGTGAAAGCTTGAAGCTGCTTTGGAACAGACTGATGATTCTATTCTGTAATGAATGTGATTAATTAAAATACTCATTTCCTTGGGACTGACCCTTTCTTAGAGAACTGGAAAAAAAATAACGTTCTAGAAAAGCAAAATTGAGCGTAACTTAAATGGGATAATTTACAGACTGTTGGGAGTCCTGACTCTTTGGGAAATGAAATTTGGGAAATTGTAATTTGGGAACTTTAGCACTGCTGTGCTGCTGTCACTTCAGCACTGCTACCACAAAAGCAATAGCAATAGCACTGAGCTTTATATACTGCTTCATAGTGCTTTATAGCTCTCTGTAAGTGGTTTACAGACTCAGCCTATTGCCCCCAACAATCTGGGTCCTCATTTTACCCAACTTGGAAGGGTGGAAGGCTGAGTCGACTTGAGCCTGATGAGATTTGAACTGCCAAATTGCAGGCAGCCGATAGTCAGCAGAAGTGGCCTGCAGTACTGCACTCTAACCACTGTGCCACCGAGGCTCTTCATAACAATCATGTTATCCCCTTTCCAACAGTCCCTGTCAGTTTTCCAGAAGACAACAGGGAAGCTAGCAGGAGTGGCAAGGAGGAAAGTTGAGGTTGCTCCCTGCAACCTTCCCAAGAGGGAACTCTTTGCTTGTGGGAAACTTGCAGGGAGAAAGCCAATGTGGAAACCATCAGGGAAGGTTGCAAATGGCTCAGGTATGTCTCCCCTAACCATGCAACCTCCCCCAGTCTCTCTGTACTGCACTGGCCATTTGCACAATGCCTTGCTCCTTCCCTTACCTGGCTGCCAGTCATTTACCTGCCTGCTGGCTTTGGACTTGGAACTGCCTGCTGGCTTTGTGATTTTTAAATTAATGGAACCTTGTGTGTCAGGAAAGAGGAAGGAGGGAGGGAAGAAAGGAGAAATGAAGAGGAAGGAAGGGAAGGAAGGAAGGAAGAAGAAGGAGTGAAGAAAGTAGAGGAAGGAAGGAACAAATGAGAGGAATGGATGGATGGATGGATGGATGGATGGATGGATGGATGGATGGATGGCTAGATGGTGAGAGGGATGGATGGATAGGTGAATGGATTGGGAAGGAAGGAAGGAAGGAAGGAAGGAAGGAAGGAAGGAAGGAAGGAAAAAGATTTTGAGCACACATTGCCAACTTCTCACAAGGAAACTCAATGAGGAAGCCAAGAGTAAGTCACTCCCACTGATTTTTTTTTGCCCACTTATGGCCATTCTGTTTCTCTGTTTAGATAAGTAAATAACTCTGAAACAATAACCCAATGGTTAATGGGTTGCCTAGTATTAGTTACAGGTGGAATTGTGGCCTTTATGCTGATTTTTTCCATTTGTTGCTGCTAAGTAAGACTGGCCACTAAGTAGCTCCCTTTTAAAGCCCCTGTCACACAGCACCAACGGATGGAAAGAGGATGTAAAATGGAGAGAAACACTTGCCATCCGTTGGTTAACAGGCGAATGCATCCGTTCTGTACTCAACTGCGTCCGTTCTTTCATACCGTTCTATCCGTCCAGCATTCCGTCAAATGACATTTCATTCCGCTCAATAAAGTTTTTGAGCTGCAAAAATTTTTGAGCGGAAAATGTAGTCCAATGTTCTATCATCTTGCTACGCATTACGGGAACATCCGTTAAAAACGTCTTGTCATCATCCGTTTACTGCGTCCGCTATTCCGCTAGGCATCGCTGCCATCGCGCAACTCGCATCCGCTCCAGTGGAAACCGGACACAGGGCAGGCAGGTTGAACAGATGCCGAACGGACGATGCAGGTTAGTAGCTGTCACGGGTAGGAAAGGATGAAAGGATGCAGGGTCTCACATACAAACTTAAACGGAAAAAATTGTTCGTATCGGGGACGTAATCTCAGACATTTAGGATGTTCTGCAGGATGTCTAGAGGATGCAAAAGGACCCCTAGGCGAAAACCTTATATTTCAAATAAAGGGGAGAAATACTTGTGATCTCACTTTCAGTCCAGCAGCCTGCTGGTGCAGACATCTTCAGCCTTCATCTGGTCCCTTGTCTTCAAACAGAATCCAGTCATGCTCCACCATGGATCATCAACACTTCCTTTGGTAGCCGCCTCATTCACAACAGTGCGAAGCTCTACAGGATCTTTTCACGCTGTTCTAAATGAAGAAAGGAGGTGTCCAAGAGTGTTTGGATCGAAGAGGATCGCCAGAAGAGCAGAGTTACGGAACTGTAAATAAGCTGATGGTGGAGCTGAGGAACGAGACTCTCGTGCATTCAGAACTTCAATGAGATGCCGCCAGCCATGTTTGATGAAGTTGTGAAGGCAGCTGAGACCCCGGTTGACTCAATGGCAAAACCAACTTCCAGCCCAGCCTGGCCCTGTGTGAAGGCAGCACTGACTCTTGCGCAACCTGGCTCCAGGACACGTACAGGAAGCATGCAGTACGCCTGGAGGGTGTCCACACAACACCATCAGCTTGTGGTAGAGAAGTGGTGTAGGCCATCATCAAAGAGGCCTGAAGAAAGACTGGAAGAAAGTTGCAGAGCAGTTGGTATCAGAAGTGGAACTTCGCCCCAGCAACGTTGGAGCCATAGATGGCAGCACGTGGCCTGCAAAGCTCCAGCCAAGTCGGGGTCCACTTATACAACTACAAGGCTTCTTCCGCATCATCCTCTACCATGGTCGATGCTGACCTACAAGTTCATATACATCGATGCTGTCAGCAAGTGGGTCATCTTCAGATTGCCTAGGTATACACGCCAGTCCCTCAAGGAGGGGCGGAAGCAACGCTTCATCATGGGCTTCCCAATCGCAGACCACTGCCCAACACACACTTAGATGTGCCGCTACTTCATTGTGGGGGATTGAACGCCTTCTCCTTCACAAACCTACTCATGAAGCACTAAGCTTCCAGATGCCTCACCATGAAGAGAGGATCTTCAACTACAGGCTGTCCAGGGCAAGGCGGGTGTGAAGAATGCTTTGCCATCCTGGCCAACAGGTTCAGGTACTTCTCACAAACCATGCAGCATCGCCCAAAGACACTGAGGAAACATCGTGGAAGCGTTGCTGATCCTGCACAATCTATTGCACCCGCTACCCAGTGTTGCTGACAGGCACGTGGACACCAACAAGGCAAGGGAAGCATGGAGCGTGGTGAATGGAGGCAAGGGTGAAACCTGATAGATACTGTGGAGTGAAGGCCAACGAGAAGCTCACGTGAAGGGAAGAAGGAGACAACCTCTGAAACACTGGTGCAGCTCCCAGCTGGAGGCAGTGGAGTGCAAGACAGGATGGTAGATGCTTAATGGATGCTTCTTCAGTCTGTCTCATCACCTGATGAGATTTGTGCATGTATGTTGAGTGGCCCTTACAACGAACAGGAGCATTTAATAAAGAGTTGTGGTTTTGTTGAAATGTGTTGATGAATGATTAAATTGTTATTGATAAATAAAGGCCCATAGTGTGGGCACCTGGGAGCATGACCTACAGTCCACTAATGTTGCATGGAGGTTTATCTATCCCACAGCTATTACCCATTCCACAGGATCCCTGCCATCCGACGCTAGTCGCTAACCCATCCCACAGCTATTACCCATCCAACCCAGTTTCCCTGCCATCACTGTTTTTTTTTTTATCCTTAGCCAATCCGCAGCTAATTACCCATCCCATAGGTATCTTCTGCCAAATCCACAGGTATCCCTCCCAATTCACAGCTATTACTCATCCAAAGGTATCCCTGCGCCCATCCCAACCTGCTATCTTAACCCATCCCACAGAGCATGCAAAGGCTTAAA